>JAECUM010093152.1:0-83912 GCA_016617855.1 Megalonaias nervosa
TGTATATGTATATGTATATGTATGTGTATATGTATATGTATATATATGTATATGTATATGTATATATATGTATATGTATATGTGTATGTATGTATATATGTATGTATATATGTATGTATATATGTATGTATGTATATATGTATGTATGTATATATGTATGTATGTATGTGTATGTATGTATGTGTATGTATGTATGTGTATATATGTATGTGTATATATGTATGTGTATATATGTATGTATGTATGTATGTATGTATGTATGTGTATGAATATATATATCTATATGTATGTGTATATATGTATGTATATATATGTATGAATATATATATCTATATGTATGTATATATGTATATGTATGTATATATGTATATGTATGTATATATGTATATGTATATATATATATATATATATATATATATATATATATATATATATATATATATATATATATATATATGGTGTATTAGATTAATCTGCCAGGCCGGCGCAATCTTTGAATGATTGGGTTAAACTAGAGGATGCTGATCTTGAGACTGAAAGATCATCGGCAGTGTTCTGAACGCAAAGTTAAGAGGTATATGATTGTGAAAGAACAGCTCTCAGACTATCTATTACTATAAAATCTATAAAATCCGAGGACCCGAGTCAAATAAAGCTCTGGCGTTTACAAAGGTAGGGATTAAAGTCATTGACTCTATAATCTGACCTTTTGCTGCTTACGGTTTTGAAATTCGGGGTCTTGTTTCTAGTGAACTTTACATGCCAAATGCTTGGGGCATTTAAGTGACAAAAATGTGTATGCAAACCATTTTTCAGAAGCTTCAAATTTTAGTTACGCATTAATATATTCAGTTAACACTCTGGCAGAAGAGGGGATTTCCCCGTGAGATTTACATCTTTGTACAGAAATAATATCTTTCCGTTGCGTACATATCTTTACCATAAAACAATGACACGTCATGACTCGATGCTCTCAAGATATATTTCGAATTTTTAGGATTCTGAGATGTTTTGGAAAATTATAGTACTTTTCAACAGATTCACTGATGCTTGACTTTAAAAAAATGTATAATGATACGATGTATGGTGAGAATACAATATAAATAAAAGTCCAAAAGTACATCTCTCTAACAAAATATAGAACAGTTTTGAATTTGAGAGATACATCTTATTTAGGCGTAGAAAAGAAACCCCTTAAAAAATTTACAGTTTAGAATTGGTATTCATTTTCAGCAATCGAAACTGGTCGTTACCTAATAAAATTATTGAACAAATTAACGACCTTTTTTACCACCGCTAACAAGCACAACTTTATTCACGACACTGGGAATATTACTTGTCAGTTATGTATTAGCTTAAGTTCCGTTTCCATTAATTTGTTTTGCACTTAAATCGTCGTTTGCAAGTTTTCTGAACTGTCACTTCTTTTTCTGCTGAAGGCCCATCGCATGTGTGGGATACTCTTCTATTGCTTTGTAATTGATGTGAATTATATATATATATATATATATATATATATATATATATATATATATATATATATATATATATATATATATATATGTATGTGTGTGTGTGTGTGTGTGTGAATTATATGTGTATATTTATATATTGCTATAATTCTGACTTCTGGTAATTGCAGCTTCATTTATGTGTGTGTGTGAATTATATGTGTATATTTATATATTGCTATAATTCTGACTTCTGGTAATTGCAGCTTCATTTATAAATCCTTGGTTGTAGAGATCGGTGCTTGTCACATGTCCGGAGTGGTCTGAAATGTTTCAATAATGTATATTCCTCCTTCACATTACAATTCAATATTAGACTAATTAATTAACTACAATTTTATTGGCACCAAACCTTGGATGTATCCTTTTCTCTGATTCTAATGATCTCCGGCTATGGGGGACCTTTCTGATGAATTGGTGACAATTCTTGCACTTTCACAAGTCCTCTGACATTATTGGGTTGCTCGTAACGAGAAATTGTTTGAATTTCAATTCGTCATTGCTGAAGTCCACCTTTTACAGTTTTGCTTTAGAACACTTGCTTAGTTGCTTTCGTGGTCAAGTCATATATCGGATTACTCTGTCTAGAATCGTCAGTGTTATCCTTTAAAATAATAAGACACCCACGTTTTGCAAATATCTTTTAAGAAACTATTCCAATGAACGTATTAGATTATAGGGTACCATCCTTCCGGGAAAATATGCGAATCTTATCTGGGATCTCAAATGCAGTTTAAATAACCACACACATTTACTCGTAAGTCTGTAATGTTGCATAGGATTCTAGACCATACAAATATACTGGGCATGAGAAAAAAATAATTATATTTCCAGCCCTTTGTAGACTGTTTGGTACCAGGCCTTCGTGAAGGCGCTTTGACATGTGGCTAGACATGTCTCTGAGAACTATTGGTTGTTTATATTGTTACTCTGTTGGTGCTGTGGATATGGAAACTTTGTTTTTAAGTGAGGTATTGGGGAGAAAATGTACATCATCTTCATTTGGACGTGAACTTTGTGACCACTCGATTCGTAAACATTTCATCTCAACTAGAATTACCACTCACAATCTACATTTCCACCGCAGCAATTGAAATTTAAATATGGTTAAAGTGACCAGATGCTTTCTTTGTTTGGATGATACTGTATTAACAATTGTTCCTAACATGTTTGTAATTTTATTTCCAATTAAACAAATACAATTTAGTATTTACTTTTCTAATTTCAGATAAAACAATATATTGTATCGAAGCCTTCTTAGAATAAATACATCTTTTTTCCTTTTAGAAGTATTGTGTGTAACTGTGTGTGTGATATTTGTATTTTTAAGTTTCCAGTCATATCGCTATTATGTCTAAAGTGTGGCAGTTTATAGTGATGTCTAGCACGGGGCATCATGCCGAGGACATCTACCATGATGTCCCACCCAGTCACGTTATCCTGACACCAGTCCTAACACTAACCTTTTACTGCTGAGCGCCTAGCGGGGCAACAGTTAGTACCATTGTTATCAGTCTTTGGTACGACTCGGCTGGGGTTCGAACTCACGATCTCCCGCATCCGAGGCAGAAGTATTTTGTAATGTGGCCTATTACCATGTACATATAGTATAGGCATCATCCTACAAGAATTCTTATATCACATGAAATTTAGAAAATGAGTTATGTCTTACATTAGTCTAGCAAGGAATTTAATAAATTTCTTTTGAAAATGTAAGATTCTATTTACCAAATCACAAACATCACTTATTATATTATGTAATAACACTGTCAGGTGAAATTTGAAATAAGAACAAAATGTAAGAAATATTACATTATTAATTTCCTACATATGAAAATTTAATATTATAAATATTAAATAAATTAAATAAATTAACTGAATTATAATAAATATTATAAAATTTGACTATGTATAAGTATAAGAATAATTCAGTCCATATATACATTACATTATTAGTTTACAAAATGTAGTATTACATTATTAATGTATGCATTATTATTAATTATTAGAGAATGTGGTCTCATTTGAGATGAGAACAAAATGCAAGAGAATAATAAAATCATACATTTTATTTCGATAATGCAAATGAAGTGAAATGAAAATGCTTTTACTTACAGAGATCTACAAGATGTTGAGATATTATTAATTATTAGAGCGTATGGTCTCATTTGAGATGAGAACAAAATGCAAGATAATCACAAAAAGCACACATTTTATTTCGATAATGCAAATGAAGTGAAATGAAAATGCTTTTACTTACAGAGATCTACAAGATGTTGAGCATCCTGAATGTGATATTTGTGATCATTACATTTAGCAATGCTGGAAATCGCCTCTACAACGACATCTGTGCCACGGTATCGAGAATCGGTGCAAGTTCTAGAGTCGCTAAAGTTGAATGTCATTACGATTCGGTAATATTTGATCCAAAATCTCAGAATGGTGTACTTTTTAATAATGACACTGGCAGCTGGACGGGTGAGATTTTTGCATGTCAGTGCAGCTGTAGTCTACCAAATCCCCCCAAAAATGGACAGATTTTGACAAATGGCAGTGTTCAACATGGGAAGAATCTTGAATATAAATGCAAAGACGGGGAAAGAAAGAAGAAAATAATATGCTTTGATGGACTTCTAATGATGATACCAGAATTTTTAGAAGACTATAACATCAGAATTGCTTTTCGACAGAAGACTTTAACTGAACAATTTTTTGATGATTTCCATGATGCAATGTTTCAGCTGTCTGTAAATATGTCTGACTGGTCAGTCCATGAGAGTGAGGTAAGCAATAATCTAAAATACACTGATAGACTCACTGAAAAGGACGCAGGATTGACATACTATTTGTTCAATGGTGAGGGCTTCAAACTTGGAACCATTGATCTGAAAATACACCTAGAACTTGAATGCGGTGCAGTTTATGACTGGTCTGTTATAATAGCTATCTGTGGTTCTCTTGCCTTTATGGGAATTCTTTCTGCCATTGGTATTATTTTGATACGTTGTTCAATGCCGCCTTCACCAACAACTAATCTAGATGAAAATGAATTAAATGCTATTGAACTGATCGAAAACGCCTGACAGCGTTGAAACTGAATAATTTGTTGCCCTTCCATCAAACGAGGACAGGTGCAAAGATGGTACTTGAAAAATGTAGTTAAGTGATTGTCACTTTCGTAATTTGGAATGAAAACTGAGTGGTTGCCTATTGTAGTGAACCTCTTTTGGTCATCAGAATTGTAAGTTTGGGGCCAGCTTGAGCCAAACTTAGTAATTAGAATGACTTTTTATCTACCATTGTTTGGCCAAACTTATAACGAGTTTCGCTTGGTCTCTGGAATTCCTTGTATAATTTAATATTTTGTGACCAACGTCTATCGAGCCTGTTTTTGTCATCAGACTTAATTTCTGTCCGTTATTTTGTGACCAGCTGGAGCATAACCTAGTCATCAGAATTTGTCGTAGTATTTTGATGCCAGGTTAAGCATGACTTAGTAATTAGAATTAATTTTTATTTAGCATTTTGTGGCAAACTTTTAGTGAGCCAGTTTTTTGACAAGAGTTTGTTTAAGCATTTTGTGGTCAGCTGGAGCCTGACGTAATGATTAGAATTCCATTTTATCTTAGCATTTTTGTGGCCAACTTGTGTGCCTGTCTTTATAATCAGAATTCTTTTGTCTTAGCAATTTGCGGCCATTCTGAGCCTTACTTAGTCCTTAGGATTCATTTTTATCTTAGCATTTTCTAGCCAACTTGTAGTGATAGTATGTTTTCAATAGAATTGATTTTTGTTTAGTAATTTTGGGGACAGCTTGAGCCTGACTAAGTACATCGAATTACTTTTTATCTTAGCATTTTGCAGCCAAGTTGTACTGAGGCTCACGTGGTCATCATAATTCATTTTTATCTTAGTATTTTGTCGCCAGCTTGTAGCGAGCCGGTCTCCTCATTAGGATTCACTTTTATCTTAGCATTTTGTGGCCCACTTTTAGTGAGCCTGTTTTTATCATCAGAATTCACTTTTGTCTTAGCGTTTGGCTGCCATTTTGATCCTGGCTCAGTCATCTGAATTCCCTTTTATCTTAGCATTTTGTAGCCAAGTTGTAGTGAACCAGTTTATGGCATGAGAGCTAATTTCTGTTAATAGCATTTTGTAGCTTACTTGTGGTAAGCCTGCTTATCTCGTCAGAATTGGTCCTTTTGGGACCAGCTTGAGCCTGACTTAATAATTAGAATTACATTTTATGTTAGCATTTTGTGCCAAGTTGTAGTGAGCCTGTTTTTGTCAAGAGTTTCTTTAAGCATTTTATGGTTAGCAAGAGCCTGACGTAATGATTAGAATTCCTTTTTATCTTAGCATTTGGTGGCCAAGTTGTAGTGAACAAGGTTTTTCGCCATCAGATTTAATTTCTGTCTTAGTATCTTGGGGCCAGCTTGAGCTTGACTTAGTAATTAGAACTATTTTTTTATCTTAGTATTTTTGTAGCCAACTTTTACCGAGTCAGAGATGGTCATTAGAATTCAATTTTAATTTAGCATTTTGTGGCCAAGTTGTAGGGAGCCTCACTTGTGAATTCATTTCTATCGATGCATTTTTGAGGCCAACTTGTGTGACTGTCTTTGTAATCAGAATTCATTTTTGTCTTAGCGATCTGCTACCATTTTGAGCCTCGCTTTATCATTTTGTGTATAGCATGTAGTGAGCCTGCCTCCTCACTGGAATGATTTTTTATCTTGGAATTTTGTGGCCCACTTGTAGTGAGGCTGTTTTTATCATCAGAATTCATTTTTGTCTTAGCGTTTGGTTGCCATTTTGTGCCTTGTTTATTCATTAGAATTCATTTTTATCGTAGGATTTTGTACCTGACTTGCAGTTAGCATGTTTTGCTCTTCAGAATTAATTTCTGACTTTTGGGGGCCAGCTTGAGTCCGACTTAGTAATTAGAAAAATATTTTCTCTTAGCTTTGTGTTGCAAACTTTCAGTGAGTCTGTTTATATCAAGAGTTTGTTTTAGCATTTTATGGTCAGCTTGAGCCTGACGTAAGGATTAGAATTCCTATTTATCTTAGCATTTTATACTCAAGTTGTAGTGAAGTAGGTTTTGGTATGACAATTTGTCTTAGCATTTTGGGACATTTTGAGCCTGACCTAGTAATTAGAATTACTTTTTATTTTAGCATTTTGTGGCCAAGTTGTAGTGAACCTCACATACAAATCATGATTAATTTTTATCTTTGCATTTTGTGGCCCACTTGTAGTGAGGCTGTTTTCAACACAAGAATTCGTTTTTGTCTTACCGTTTGGCTGCTATTTTTAGCCTCGGGAGTTAAGAGGTGGTCATTAGAACTGAATTTTAATTTAGCCTTCTATGGCCAAGTTGTAGTGAGGCACTCTTAGTAATAATTTATTTCCATCTTAGTATTTTTGTGGCACACTTGTGTGCCTGTCTTTGTAATCAGAATTCACTTGTCTTAGCGATTTGAGGCCAATCTTAGCGTCGCCTAATCATGAGGATTCATTTTGCATTACTATTTTGTACCCAGCTTGTAGTGATATTGTTTAAAATTGATTTGTCATTTTGGGGACAGCTTGAACAATCTTACCAATCGTCATGATTTCATTTTTATCCTGGCATTTCGTGGCCAGCATGTATTAAACCTGCCTCCTGATTGGAATTCATTTCTATCTTTGCATTTTGTGGCCAGCCTGTATTGAGCCTGCCTTCTGATTGGAATTCATTTTTATCTTAGCATGTAGTGGCCAGTTTTAAGTGAGTCTGCTTTTATCATAAGAATTCACTTTTGTCTTAGCGTTTGGCTGCCATTTTGAGCCTCACTTATTCATTAGAATTCATCTTATTTTAGCATTTTGTAGCTAAATTGTAGTGTCAGTTTTAACCTGGCTTAGGAATTAGAAATAATTTTTATTTTAGCATTTTGCGGCCAAGTTGTAGTGACGTAGACATGATGCTTTACTTTTATGTTAGCATTTCATGGCCCACTTGTAGTGATCCTGTTTTTATCAGAATTCATTATTATCTTAGCGTTGAGTTGCCATTTTGAGCCTCGCTTAGTCATTAGAACTCATTTTTATCGTAGGATTTTGTAGCTAACTTGTAGTGAGCTACTTTTCTCCTCAGAATTAATGTCTGTGTTTTTGGGTGCAGCTTGAACATGACTTACCAATTAGAATTACATTTTATCTTAGCATTCTGTGGGGCACTTGTATTGAGCCTGGTTTTATCAAGAGTTTGTTTTAGCATTTTGTGGTCAGCTTGAAGCTGACGTAAGGATTAGAATTGCTTTCTGCATTTTTGTGGCCAAGCTGTAGTGAACCAGTTTTAGGCTTGAGCCTGATCTAGTAAGTAGAATTATTTTTTATCTTGGCATTTTGTGACCAACATGTAGCGAGTAATAGGTAGTCATTAAAATTCAATTTTAATTTAGCATTTTGTGGTTCACTTCTAGTGAGACTCACTCAGTAATAATTCACTTCCATCGTAGCATTTTTGTGGCCATGTTGTAGTGCGCCTCACAACTAATAATTCATATCCATCGTAGCATTTCTGTGGCCAACTTTGTGTGCCTGTCGTTATAATCAAATTTCTACTTTGTCTTAGCAATTTGCAGTCATTTTAAGCCTCGATTAGTCATTGGAATTCATTTTTATCTGTGTATTTTCTAGCCCTGACGTAGTTATTGGAAAGTATTCTTAACTTCCCATTCTCTGGCCAACTTGTCGTAAGCCCGTTTTTGTCATCAGAATTTGTTTCTGTCGTAGGATATTTTTTTTTGCGGCCAGCTTGTGCCGAATTCATTTATATCTTAGCATTTTGTGACCACCCTGTAGTAATTTTGACTTAGTCATCAGAAATCATTTTTATCTTAGTATTTTGTGGGGAGCTCAAGTCTGACGTAGGCTTCATTAGACATTTCCATCTTAGTATTTTTTTGCCAACTCGAGCCTAATGTAGTCACTAGAATTAATGTTAATTTGGCATATGTGATCAGTTTGAAGTGAGCCTGACGTATCAAATGTCAGTACTATTTTAGCATTTTGTGGCCATCTTGTAGGGAGCCTGATTTTCTCATCAGAATTATTCTTCTATCTTAACATTTTCTCTCCAACAATACAACTTGATAAAGCGTTACATAAAATATGAGAAAAATTAAATCGTTTGTATTTACGTAGCAAATGCAAAATTTGTCACAAGTTAATTACATTTAACTCTGGGTGTCAATACAAATATAGAAATTGGTTTTGTTAGCACTAAGATTTAAATTAATTTTGACACATGTTATATCTAAAATGAGTTCATTATTTCAATACTGTTTACAAATATTTTACGACTGTTCATAATAGTCCAGTACTATTTATGAATGAATATTTCAGTCCCGTTCAGGAATATTTCAGTAGCATTCGGTAATATTTCAGTAGCATTCGGTAATATTTCAGAACCGTTCATGCGGAAATATGGGAATATCTCAGTAATGTTCATGCGGGAATATTTCAGTACTGTTCATAAATAAACCAAATGTCATTTTTTTTCTGCAGAGTACGTTTCATTTATATACATTCCTATTAAATGTACATAAATCCATTGATCTCATACATGGCATATTTTTGTATCGTTCTTTAATACCAAAAGCAAAAGCCCCTTTATCCCATATATTTATTTATTATATGACGTTATGGTAGTTTGTAGTAAATTTAAAATTGTTCTCATTGTGTCCTTATCTATATACCTGTCTATCTATCTTTGACACTGAACGTGTCAAATATGAAATTCACATATATAGCTGAATTCGTGGCCTTGACAGGTTTTGGTGGCTACTTTTAGAACCTTTATATAGTGGATGTTCTCCAAAAATATGTATTGTCTGCATGAAGTACATATGCAATCTGCTTTGTTTACATTTATTTCAAACTCTTGCTTAACAGACCCCAAAACAAGAACAAGAGACATGAATTAGTACTGCATCCACACATCGACAGGCTATACCACATCCTTTGATCAGTATACAACATAAATCGGTAACAGAAAGATTCATGAAGTACTCTCAATATTGGTACATGGCTCCGTATGTTCATGTTGGTTTGTTGTATACATAACAAACGGCGAGATGACCTGTGGTATATCCAACAATGTCAATATGCTTTATAACAGGTTGCTACTCTTTCATTGTGGAAAACAGTTTTCACCATAATGTAGAGCGAATTCCTGTCCTACTGCACATAAATCTAAAAGCCAAATTAACATTACAATGAGTAACTTAAAAGTAGATTAGGTTTGGCCCTGTTATTATATATTATATAAATATGTACACAATAGCTAAACGTATTTCATTCACGAGTCGAGTCCATCCCTCTTTGAAACGATTTTCCTAAACCTAACTGCTAACCTAAATGAGATGACTTTTATAGGCAAATATCCATATATGCAAAGAGTCACTCGATTTCTATACTACAAGCAATGGGTTGATTGACACCGAGAATGAGTTACCTCTACAACATACCCAATACGAATTTGACACTTTTTATATTGTTAGTAAAACAAAAAGTAATTATACGAACATAGTTGAAATCTAAACAAAACATGTTTTGCACTCTTTTAGCATCACTAAGTTTATTCAGTCAATTTTCCGTATTAGTTTTATTCTATCATCATTTTATCAGGAACATGTAAACATTGTATAGAAGTTCACTTTGAAATCTTACTAAGCAAGTTAATCATTGGTTGTAAAGTCCAACCACCAGATTATACAAGCTACACTCACCATGGGATACACATCCAGGTTATACAAGCTACATTCATCATGACACATCCAGGTCACACAAGCTACACTCAACATGGGATATACATCCACATCAGCTAACAGGTCCTACTAGCTACATTCACGATGGGATACGTTCCAGATCATATAAGCTACATTCACCATGGTACACGTGGGATATACATTCAGGTCACAAAGGCCGCATTCACCATGGGATATACATCCAGGACCTACAAGCTATATTCACCACGGGATACACATCCAGGTCACACAAGCTACATTCACCATGGGATACACATTCAGGTCACACAGGCTACACTCACCAGAGGACACACATCCAGGTCACACAGGCTATAAAAAGAGATGGGTTTTTCAAAACATTAGGTACCGTATATACTCGTTTATAATACTCGGTAAAACTTACTGCAAACTGCATAGACTGGGATCTACCGTTGTTTAATATGCCAAACAGACAGCGGCCTTCTGTTTATTCCACTGAGTATTCCTACCAAAATTCATAGAACCAGATCTGCCAGTACATTGAGACAGATCTGTGTCTATCCAGTTTGCAGTTGAATCGGATTTGTAACCAAGTATATGCGATATATTATAAAGTTACATCAACATCAATCCCTTCACCTAAGAGGTCGTTAGGGCACCACAGTTGACTTTTACAACCAATTCTCTCCATCTTTCCCTGCTCTACTGCCCTTTGGGAATCTCCAAATCCCATGCATGTCCACTCCTTAATGTTGTTTTCCCACCTCTTTTTCTGTCTGCCTCTTCTTCTGCACCCTCGCACTGTGCCTTGCACGATTGTCTTTGCCAGTGCAAATGATCTTGAGACATGACCGTACCACTTCAGTTTCAATCCTACTTTCTAGCAAAAAAGACACTGTAATGGAGCAAATTTTTCTGTCGATCTCGGTAGAACACATTTAGTTGGACGAGTGTACGATTAATTAGATTTATGGAGTTCTGCGCGCGTTTAAATTGCCATAATGCATGGATTGGTACAGTCTCTGTCATGAGTTTAGCATTTTTGATTAAGGCTACGTTTGTTTAAACTGAACAGGAGGGGTCAATTTCTGATCGGTATGGAAAATTGTCATTTCTGAAAGTTACCAGGAATCAGTTGGGTAATCAAGGTTGTCAGACGAACTACATTGTTTCAGCAAGTTCGGGCGGGAAATGTATTTCATTCAGATTGGTCACGCTGTGAAGGGGGCGTGGTTTCACATGAAAAACTCTGTTTAAAGGTGCAAAATTGAAATCCGTCTACGCTTTTTCTCTGAAGAGAAACGAATGTAAGAAGAAAATAGACTCCGAGTAATATGAGAAGTAAATTTACACGTTAAAGCATCCAAGGGAAGCAATTGTCTGGAAAAATTGACAGACACGTTCTGGAAGTGAGAGCTTGGGAAAACAAGGGCGCGATAGGTCTGCGCTCTACGATCTACGTATTTCGTATTACGACCCCAAAGTGGACACAAAGTTGGAAAGGGCGAAAGAGGCGAGACAACCTGTGAATTTGGAAAGAAAGTCAAAGTGAAGAAGACCCAGACTTACCGGCACAAGGAAGTCAAAAGTGGAGAAGACCCAGACTTACCGGCACAAGGAAGTCAAAAGGGATAATCGCTGGGGAAATTGGACTGAATCAAGACCATCGGGTTATGAAACTGTACAAGGCAATGTTTTCGATATATTTCACTTGATCTAATGATGATTTAAATTCTATCGCTTAACAGATCGGCTATTGGTATTATCATGTCTATGTAATTGAAAATTCGTTGAAGAAGTTAATTCAAAAAGAAGTGTATCTTTCAATCGTAATGTATTATTACTTTTGTTTATGAACTTTATTGTTATAAATTTTGATTAAATTTTTGTCTTTATTTGTAACGGGGGCTCGTGTTATTCTGTTTTATATACCCGCTCAGCTCTTTATCTATTCCACCTGTTAATTACACAATTTCTATTGATATTTACTCGTTCCGGGCAAATTACACCGTCGGCGATCACCTCTAGATAACGATAACCAAAACCGAGAACACCCACCCCAACAAAGCTGGGAGGGGAGATCTGACAGACACCAACACCCAATCGCATATTGAGAGTGGAGCGGTTTAAACTATGGAGCTACAAGTCCAGATCACACACACACACACACACACACAAAACAGAAAAAAATCCCATATTTTCTTTTTTTTAATAGCATTCAGTTATTTACTGCAAACTTTGATTATTTATATATATATATATATATATATATATATATATATATATATGTGTGTGTGTGTGTGTGTGTGTGTGTGTGTGTGTGTGTGTGTGTGGTGTTACGTGTAGGATCGTACAAAAGTAACAAAGAAATGAGTGAAGTCAGCAATCTTTGTAAATCTTAACAAAATTTATTTCCCTAGAAAACAAGGTAAAATATGAAATTGGACTTACGGTTTCTCAATATAATCTCAAAATTAATCCTAGAATTAAAAAATATAAGTCCTATCACTAAAAAGTTCTAATTGAATCCAAGCTCGAATCTCGATGAAGTTCCAATATGGAAGGCTTTGACGTCCTCTATAACCAGTTTGTGTTGATGTGTCAACAGTTCCTTGTTGAGTCACCAAGAAGATAATTCCGCCTTTTGAATTCCGAATAATTTAGTAAATGTCTTTGTCCAAGAATTTCGTCGAAAAAGAGTATTTTCCAGGGTGAATAAATTATTTTAAATAAAAAAACTCAATTCAAATGGCAACAACAGGAATGCCTTTCTACCCGAAGGTATATTTTACGACTGTTCAAATCCACTAGAAAATGTCTGTTTTAACACGATATTTTAGATCACATGATGGCTCAGGTGGTCACTTAACTTGAACAGCGCAGTAAAAAACAAATGCCAATTTGCACGTAAGCTATACGGGTTCGATCGTACGAAAAAATCTTACTATTAGATTAAAAACAAACCCAATTGTTTACAAAATAGAGTGATCACGCAAGCAAAGTATGACTCGATTCTGACCAATGGTTTTCACTGTGTTTACGAATCTCTGAACCACGGTCAGCTAAAATAAAAAAGATAGCAATCTCTTTGCATTCTAATCAGGCTAAAAGAATTTTACTAAGTTTACCGGGAAAAATGTAAAATCCAGTAAAAATATCCTTACAACAAAATGTAATGAAATAAAAATAAAGTAAAAGAATTTAAAACTAACACAAGTAATTCAATTAAATATACGTATCAAATATATAATATATAATGTCATATCTCAATACATATGCGGGCTAGGGAATCAGAAAATTAGGAAGTTTGGTCATCCTAAAACTCGCGATGATGCAATTAAAATGCAACTGATGACGAGGTCTTTGAGTCAAACTTGGACAGAACATTACATATAAATAAGAAATATTGATCACAGTACATTACAGTAGGTTAAATGCTGGGAGAGAGAGAGAGAGAGAGAGAGAGAGAGAGAGAGAGAGAGAGAGAGAGAGAGAGAGAGAAGAAAAGACAAAAGAAGGAAGGGAGGGTAAAGAAAAATGAGCATGACAATTATATACATTGACATCCAAAATGCACACATAGCAAGGTCCAACAAATCTTGTTTGCTGGTTTTGGGTTACCTTATGTTGATTTCAGGTAAAATAGTGAGTTATTGTATATCTTGAATATGATCATAATGACAAGACTCACATTTTCCGCTCAGATTTACAGTAATTAAGTGTTTATCAATAATACTGTCAGAACAAATGAAAAAAAAGAATTTCTTTTTTAATTTTTTTGCAGGATAAACTGTTCTTTGCACAAGTTTGCGCGGATGCAAAGTCAGTCCTGTACAAGTGATGGCTAGAGTGTTGTTAGTGCAGCACAAATTTGGAAATATCTGATGCTGTTAAATGGCAACTAATTGGCATCTTTTTTTCATTTAGTTGATATTGTTTCTCACCACCTGACTTTTCGCCTTTCCAATAAGACATGTTCTGGGCTTTCATATTGATGGTATTATAAAGTAACATTAATGTCACAAATGTTGGAATGTCTGTGTAGAATTGTACTTCCAAGTCGCTATTGTTGTTATCCTCAACTGCAATATCAGGCTTGTTGCACTCGATCCCAACATTCACTGTTTATGGATTCTTGTTGCGTGTTACTGACAAGTCAGTTTGGGTAGAACTGTCTTTCACATACTCTGTGCAAGTTAGTTCACATTTATTAACCTTGCTACTTATCCTTAAAACAGGTCCTATGTATTCATGCATGTCCACGGAAATCTTTAGTGAAGATGGTTCTGGAAGAGAAAGTTTTAATGATTCATTTTCTTTTCAACAGTCATCTGTCTATCTCTGCATCTGTATCTGATGAGGTCTGGGGTAAAGAGATACCATCAAACTGGAACACAAACAGATCATGTATGAAAAAATACATTAACAAAATGCAAGATAATCACAAAAATAACACATTTTATTTCGATAATGCAAATGAAGTGAAATGAAAATGCTTTCACTTACAGAGATCTACAAAATCAATCTTATCTGCCGATGAGCAAAAACAATTATCAGAAAACGGTTTCTTATGTCAATTTAAAAAAAAAAAAACCTCAAGCAAAGGAAACTGTTTAGAATAATATTGATAAAGTCGATGAACAAGCAAAAACAAACCCCCCAAAAAAAAACAAACAAAAAAAAAAAAAATGGAAATAATTAATTATATTAAAAAAGATAAAGATGTTAATATTCCAAATGAATACGTTAACGAATTTGCTGAGTCAAGAAGAATACGAGGATTTTATTAAATTTTACACAGATGCATCGCGGCCGTACATGTGCTTTATGGAAACATTGCAAAAATATGAAGACGCGGATAGCGCCTCTCATATATCAATTGAAGAATTTCGAACGTTATATTCGATCTTTTACTTTGACCTGACAAAACATTCGGAACGAGCTATTGGATCAATAGCGGATATTGAAGTTACTTGGACGCTTGGTGCTGCTCCAGCTGCAGCGTATAACGCGTACGCGCTTGTTGTCAGTGACAGACCATAAAATCATACTACATATAAGTACATGAATAATTCACTGCATAGATATTATTAATTTATTACATTATTAATTTACAAAATGTAAGAAAAACTACGTTATTAATGTATGCATCATTATTAATTATTAGAGCATGTGGTCTCATTTGAGATGAGAACAAAATGCACGATAATCACAAAAATCACACATTTTATTTCGATAATGCAAATGAAGTGAAATGAAAATGCTTTTACTTACAGAGATCTACAAGATGTTCAGCATCCTCAATGTGATATTTGTGAACATTACATTTAGCAATGCAGGAAATCGCCTCTACAACGACATCTGTGCCACGGTATCGAAAATCGGTGCAAATTCTAGAGTCTCTAGAGTTGAATATCATTACGATTCGGTAATATTTGATCTAAAATCTCAGAATGGTGTACTTTTTAATAATGACACTGGCAGCTGGACGGGTGAGATTTTCGCATGTCAGTGCAAACGAAAACTTGACGTTATCTGCCGATGAGCTAAAACAATTATCAGAAAACGGTTTTTTATGACAATTTAAACAAAAATCTCAAGCAAACAAACAAAAACCCCAGGAAATAATTAATTATATTAAAAAAGATAAAGATGTTAATACTCCAGATGAATACGTTAACGAATATGCTGCGTCAAGAAAAATAGGAGGATTTTATTAAATTTTACAGAAATGCATCGCAGCCGTACATGTGCTTTATGGAAGCATTGCAAAATTATGAAGACGCGGATAGCGCCTCTTATATATCCTTTGAAGAATTTCGAACGTTATATTCGATCTTTTACTTTGACCTGACAAAACATTCGGAACGAGCTATTGGATCAATAGCGGATATTGAAGTTACTTGGACGCTTGGTGCTGCTCCAGCTGCAGCGTATAACGCGTACGCGCTTGTTGTCAGTGACAGACTATAAAATCATACTACATATAAGTACATGAATAATTCACTGCATAGATAATATGAATTTATTACATTATTAATTTACAAAATGTAAGAAAAACTACGTTATTAATGTATGCATCATTATTAATTATTAGAGCATGTGGTCTCATTTCTGATGAGAACAAAATGCAAGATAATCACAAAAAGCACACATTTTATTTCGATAATGCAAATGAAGTGAAATGAAAATGCTTTTACTTACAGAGATCTACAAGATGTTCAGCATCCTCAATGTGATATTAGTGATCATTACAGTTAGTAATGCAGGAAATCGCCTCTACAATGACATCTGTGATACGGTATCGAAAATCGGTGCAAATTCTAGAGTCTCTAGAGTTGAATATCATTACGATTCGATAATATTTGATCCAAAATCTCAGAATGGTGCACTTTTCAATAATGACACTGGCAGCTGGACGGGTGAGATTTTCGCTTGTCAATGAAAACAAAAACTTGATATACTCAAGAAATTTGCTTCGACAAGAGCGATGTTTAAAAACAAAAATATAAGGAGAACATCAAGGACAACGTGCTGCGGCTGAAGAAACTGCCAACTCTTTTAGACCAGTAATCGAGGCTGTACATGGTAGGCAAGCAGATACATCAACGTTATCTGCCGATGAGCTAAAACAATTATCAGAAAACGGTTTGTTATGACAATTTAAAGAACAACAAAACTCTCAAGCAAAAGAAACTGTTAAAAAACATATTGGAAACGTTGATGAACAAACTAAAAAAAACCCAGGAAATAATTAATTATATTAAAAAAGAAAAAGATGTTAATATTCCAAATGATAACGATAACGAATTTGCTGAGTCAAGAAGAATATGAGGATTTTATTAAATTTTACAGAGATGCATCGCGGGTGTACATGTGCTTGATGGAAGCATTGCAAAATTATGAAGACGCGGATAGCGCCTCTCATATATCAATTGAAGAATTTCGAACTTTATATCCCACCTTTACTTTGACCTGACAAAACATTCGTGATCAGGGTCAAAACGGACCGGTACCAAAAAGGCCCACGAGCAAAAAGGACTAGTGCTTTAAAGGCCCGGTCCGAAAAGGCCCGACCCAAAAAGGCCCATTTACGTATCAATTACCAATTACTACTATCATGTCTACTAAAGGTAACTAATACGTAAATTTAAAATCCTTGTTTTACTGTCTATAAATAATGTGCAGTAGAGAATCATTGTGCAGTATGTCACAGTCGTACGTCAGAGATCATGAAAATAATTGCGACACGCTACTACATGTTCTCTGTAAAATGAACAAAAAAGGAAATAATAATTGTGTAAGAAAACATTGGAAGTAAAGCGAAACAATAATATTTTTGTTATAACATATCAAGACTGAATAAGAGTTAAGTGTCACCGATGTGTGGTTTGTGCATGCCAACTTTGTAATAATAGTGCCTTAATTATGTAATGACGATTTCATTAATGATGGATGAATATTTTTATTTGCGAAGACTATTCACTCTTCCTGTTTCACATACATTCGATATCGTTAATACATGTGTATGCGTAGTTTTTATTTGTGTTGGTTACAATTTATACTTTAAATAGACATTTGCTATATTCTGTGCCTTGTAGGCACCATTATTGCGTTCTGGTCGCAATGAAAGTCAAGTCAAAATTGGCAAAGAACTAAGAGGTTATTTATTTTTAAAAAACTTTTTAAAAATTTCTTATGATGGGTTAGAAAGACAAAAAGAAAAGATATCATGTCTAACTAGTATAAGAAACAAACGCCAATACCATTTCACATTTATAAATTTGTTAATAAAAACACGTATTATTGCTAATACATGAATATTAAAATCTAATATCAAATACTAAACAATATTGCACATAATGGGCGTCAAATAAATTTAACAGCAAAATATAGTAAAAAATACTAAATAACAGCAGCAAATAATCATCGAACTATAAAAACATGCATACATAGATATTCACTTTTCAACAAAAATCCTTACAACACAACAAAATTGCACACAGTGGCTGCCGATGTTAATATTACGATATAGGATGCAATCCTAGAATAACAGAGGGATATAG
Source organism: Megalonaias nervosa (assembly GCA_016617855.1). Classification (NCBI taxonomy): domain Eukaryota; kingdom Metazoa; phylum Mollusca; class Bivalvia; order Unionida; family Unionidae; genus Megalonaias; species Megalonaias nervosa. Next base: position 18,355 of record JAECUM010093152.1, read on the forward strand.
AACTGTTGGTGCTACAGTGTTTATACTTACACTCTGAGACCATACAGCTCGCTGACGGAGCTCAAAAACTTTGAGGTTTTGATCTCGTGATGCATGTACTGGTCCCAAAGTGTATTTAATGAATTTTCTAATCTGTAGCTTCGTCTCTCACGTCCTAGGTCGTTACACCGGACGGCTAAGCGCACCAGATCGGCCTCTATCCGCAGCAGTGGCACTAACCGGTAGAAGCCTAGTCCCATGTGTCCTGCCCTTGAATTTAGGCGATGGTGCCAGCCTGAAAATGTATAACAGAGAACGAACAATTTAATTTTAAACGTAATAATTTTTTTTATATATCAACATGTATAAATATTAATATGATACTGATGATTATGTCATGCATGTTAATATACTAATATCTTTATACTGATATGCTTTATTTTTCCTTTGCTTAACTTCAACGTCGTTGTACGTTCGCACTTTCTGGCGGTATACTGACCAGGCCTCAGCTGAAAACACTGGGTTGTCCAGCCACTGCTTGCGGAGGTACTCGATAAGGATCCATGTATCATCGGTTGTAGCCTTCATTTGTAGCATCTGTACTACTTGTCGTATGTGAGCGCTGGGTAGGAACTGAAGGGCCAACACTTGACGCACGAAGGAGTGAAGGCCCTCTCGTCACATGTAAGTTTCAGCCAATCCAATAGACGTGTCGCCACACGGCCCGGGACCAGTGGAAGGCACAGCCCTTCAGTTCGACGCCGAGAAAGGCCTCTCTGATGGCGAGCCATGCAGCTGAAAATATACAAAGAACAATCCCTTAATTATATTGTTTATGTATGAAGCCATTCTATGTGAAAGGTGATACAGTTGTCATAATGATATTGTGTGATGTGATTAATTTATGTAGACATATACTGTTAGCGTTGTTGAGAAATGTTCCGTTTTAAATTTACATAAATGTTATTAATAAACAGCTTACCTTTTTCGAAGTCCAGTACGAATCTTTCTAACGATATATGTCCCAACCTTGACTGCAGAGAACGAAACACCTGTAATCAATGGTTTGAAATAAGAGCAGTATTCGTATTGCGTTGACCAGAATCAATTCTACGGCGCTTACATAACGTCATTTTCCTTACATTCAACAATGACGCATCATTTAATTCTTGGAACGAAATACAGATGCTGGAAAAACTGTGCAGAACATTTAACAGGCATATGGCTCATATTCGAGAGATCACGACATAGTCTCATCACAGAGAGTATTTATTTTGTTACTGTTTATTCTATCACATATCTCTCCAATAAACATGCTAAAAATGTCAATGAATTTTGTAACAGGTAGAGAGAAAGAAAGCTTGAACATAATAGCTTACAGCCAGGTAGTCTGACTTCGTCTTCCGGCTCATTAGACAAAATACAAGCGGCAGCTGCTTCTGTGCGCCATTCCTTTCGAATAAGGCATGGATGGACATGAGCTGCCCTGTTGTCTGAAAGGCTCACCAAGGACCTGGAAGTTATAACCATATTTATTAAACAAATGGGCCTGGGTGCTATTATAAATTGAAAACCGACAAAATCTGGAGTTCAGCAATACACTGGTACTAGTACAGCAAATACTAATTAATACAACGTAATGATTTACCTTAAATGTTCCATCCATGTACCACCGTTTCGCTTCTCGCAAAAGTCCTAACTGATATTTAGTTGCCAGCAGGAAGTGTCGCCCCCCATCCACTCAGATGTCAGCTACCAAGAAGCGTTGATGAAATCCTCATTCAGCTGTAGAAATCAGAACAAATAGATCATTGTTATCAATGTCATTCATGTAATAAAATATTGATAACTTCATTCTCTCATACTGTACAATATGGATCAAAGTACAGCTTTGTTAGAGGCATTTTAGTGCTCATATCACAGTGATTACCACAAGTTACAAATACAAAAAGAGACGAAATTTAAACTAGCAAAATTTAATTACAAACTAGATATAAGAGGTTATTTTGAATAAAAAGTTTGATAGCAGATAGTAACGTTAATGAGCAAACATTATGAAGTAATAAAAATAAATTAACTTAAATTTTATGGTAAATTTATATCTAATTGTAGATTTGTTTGAGTTCTATATAAACCACAAACTTCAAAGTCCAACGTTCTTGGCTGTTCTGGACGTAGCTTCGCTCTGGTTCTATTAGCAACTCTTTTCAAAAGTGCCTTCTTTGGGAGAGAGACTGTATCTGGTCCCGAACTCTCCAGAATAGCATCTTCTGCAATTTTCAAGGCTGGTGTGAAAAGTTGCTCTCTAGCAGCACGTCTCACCTTTGAGAAAGGGGAAATCATGTAATGTCAAAGGAGGTAATCACAAGCGTGTAATTCAACACTAAACATATATGGAAATTTCTTTCCTTTACCACGAAAACCACTAAAATTATGAAAAGTACTTAGAAATTCATTTTAAGATTATTGCCTTTAGTATCACTACTGTGTCAGGATTGAATATTTCAAGAATTTTCATTACATGTAATTTTTATTCTTATAATTCAAATGTGCGTTGATTTTGTACAAACTGTACGATTAGCTGCCAATGTGACATGCTGTGCTGACAAAGAATTACATTGGCGTACACCTGTGCCTTTAACTAACGGTCAGGGACAGCGGGGGTGGGTGTGTGTGTGCTGAGCATAGCTTTGAACAAACAAGTTCCCTTGCTGGCGTATTGTCACTGGACACTTCACGTTGACACTTCTAGAAGTGCAGCACCACAAAGTAGAGTTTACGTTATCTCGCTACAAAAACAAAAATGCATGCATGTATGTCCTTGAACAGTCTTATCCAGTGAAGAAATGTAATAGAATTAAAGATTTGATATTGCACACACACACACACACACACACACACACACACACACACACACATTCTTGTAAAACCTACGAAACGGAGACATCTGATTTTTACCATCAAAACGGGGACATTTTTATTTTAACAAAGTATGGTCAATAACGATATATTTTACTACGCATCTGATATATACATGTTCATTGTAATTGATTTGTGGTTGATTTCCAAGAAATACCGTATCAGAATCGTTACCATCGGAACGGGGACACACAAATATACACAGTGTTAGAAATTATATAATCAAAAAGGGGACATTCAATAAGTATGTATTTTGATTCTAAATAATGATCAGTTCAATCTAAAATCTGCAGTAATCTCACCTCACGCACATAGTTCCCATTCATATTAACAACTACACTGAAATTATCATGTGGAATTTTTATATTATGTTTGTTGTATATATAAGTAAAAATGTCCGGGAGTTTGAAGAAATTGAATTGTCAAAATTGTGCGAAAATACAGTGAATGTGTCCATTTTTCTACGATGAAATAATTCAAGATCTGCATGCCAATCTTCAGTTAAAATGATTTTATTGGCAAGAATACGTTTTAGAATTTAAAATGTCCCACAAAATAACACATTTTTAACTTTGGTGTACAAACATTTGCCATTTTACTGCAATCCTCTTCATTAATAAGCCAATGGATGATAAGATCTCCTCGATATGAAACACACACAATTTTTTTCTTTCTTTTTAATAATGGCTTGATTTAGTTTTAAAGAGCTCAGGTCAGAGCTGCATAAGTGTCGCTGGAGCCAAATAGTCCCTATTTAAAATCTAATTGTGTGGACTGATTGTGTGACTCCATGTGCAGTATTTAAGTACCGGCGCTACGTCAGGGAAATGTAATAAAGAGAAACCATGCAGTTGTGAGGTAGGCAGGCAATTGTGAATTTGTGATTTAATTGAGTAGTTGTGATATTGGTGGTCATACAGTAATTAGAGGAATATTATTATAGTTTCTTTCATTCGTTCACTAAAGAGACCCCTTGCATGTAATAATAGTAATGTTCTGCATTTCGCTTAGTGGAGAAGCCAGCTGTGAAGTTAAAGTTGCATATTTGTGGTCATTGATTGATTACAGAAAATATAAAAAAGGTACATGTACTTACTAAACGAGGAAACAATGAGAAATATTTGATAGTTTACCTCTGAGTCAAATAAAGTTTATTTGATTGTTTTGTTTCACATTATACATCAGCCAGCATGCACAAATCGTAAAAACAGCGCTTAATATCTGCATGAAACCTTTTATTCAGTTTTCTTGTGTTCCCGTTTTAATTTGGCGAAATGTGTTATGAAGATTGGACTATCCATTAATAAACATATATATCAATATTGCTCTCTGTGTTAAAAAAGAAAATAGATCACATATGTATTTGTTTATGTTTACATAAATGAGTTAAATTCTGTTAGCTCTTCTTGATGCCATCTTCGGTGAATAATTCGGAAGCAAAATATGCACGCCGACAGCAAAAGAGTGTGAATTTTTAACTCGTAAACGGCGACGCAGTTTTCCGACTGATACACACGAGGTTTTGAGTCGAGTGGGACGTATGTATTGTTGGATATATCATGATCTTGAAAAATACCGACAAAACGGGGATATGCTCAGATACGCTTATTTTAAGGTTTGCATCATTAAGTAAGGTCTTGTCATTCCATTTAAGCCAACATTACAAAACGGGGACGTCCCCGTTTCGAGGTGTGTCCCCGGTCTGTTGGTGTGTATTCACACTGATGTCCCCGTTTCGCGCCTTTTACACACACACACACACACACACACACACACACACACACACACACACAATCACACACACACTTTTTCGACAAGATATATACGACATTATTATTTGTAATTTTGCATTTCTCACACACCTTTACCCCATATGAATAACCAAGGCTGGACACCAACAGCCGGGTATGTTTCTGTGAAGATTCCTGCAGGATTGTATACGTTATCCCACGGTACTCGATTATCGTCTTAGTCAAAACATCGTGCACTGACCTGAAATAAACATTTTTATGCACGCAATCATACAAAATTGATGCATTTATGTTTTAAGGAAGTAAAGCGGTTGCACGTTTCATGTTTGTATAGGATTGCCAAGAAGTTCAAAATCAAGTTTATAATAACGTTTCTCCTATTCTTTGCAAATATTACTAGTATTACTTGCATATACGTACTCTTTTTCAATTAGATTCACTGGACCAATGTTTCTGTCGCTGATGTCGAATGATGTGTCTGTGTCGGGAATGTGGACAATTGTACTCGCACAATATGGATCCACTTCAATTTCAGTTGACTCGGCCACAGTAATATCATTCGACAACTCGCCAATACTAGGGATCTATGAAATATATCAAACAATAAACACCATTCCATTTTCTATTTTTCTTCGCACCAGATAATGAAAATTTGTTATTTTCGTCATTTGTATAACGGCGCTTTGTGATTTATGGAAATATAAATATTAAGGCAGTCGATGACCGAGTGGTTTAAAGCATCGCCTTACGAATTCATCCAGCTCACCGCCGCAGGCTCGATTCCAGTGTCAGACAGGTTGAAACTTTGTATGTGAGAAAGCTTGATACTCACTTAAGGTAGGTCGGTGGTTGTCGCTGCATGTATCCGGGCACTTAACACACACAAACACCCTCATACCGCCAATAACCAAATCGGATGCGGGAGGTCGAGGGTACAAACTCTGACCTAGTCATAATGAAGACTTTAAAAAATAGTACTAACATTTGCCTTGCTTAGCGGTCAGCATGAAGAGGTTAGTGATAGGACTGGTTGGCCTGGTGTCAGGATAATGTGATTGGGTGACACATGATGCCACACGTCTTCGGCAGGATGCCACACGGGTTAGACATCGCTATAAGCTCTAAACTGCAGACATCGTGGCGATATAACTCAAACTGTTAAATGTACGTTAAAGACGCAAACCAACCAACCAACCAACCAATATTGCTAATGTAAGGATTAGATACGTGCACATGAACAGAACTCGACAGTAGGGTACGGTGCGTAATAGCTGTCGACGTTAATACAGCTATGATCACAGAAACCTGTTGTTAACGATTAAGGTATATTTATTAAATGCAAAACTTGTCTCGATAAACGGTCATCATGAACAAAATAGTGTTACGACTTGTCAGCACCATTTCTGGATAACCGCCGTGAATTTTATGGCAAATTAATCAACTGTATTTTTACTTATATATATATATATATATATATATATATATATATATATATATATATATATATATATATATATATATACATACATACATACATACATACATACAACATAAAAACCACAAGAACACGATTTTACTGTTGTTTACCTTATTATAAGTGTCAATAAAATTCCTCGTATCGCCTTATGAAGTCTAAACACTTAAACTTAACTCCAAAAAAGGCGGGTTTACTGGCTCGTCTTGGTCTTCATCTGATTAAACCATGGTCACAGGAACCTGTTGTAAACGATTATTTTGCAAGGTATATTTATTAAATGCAAAATTTGTCTCGAATAAACGCTCATCATGAATAAAATACTGTTACGACTTGTCAACACCATTCTAGATAACTGCCGTAAATTTTATTAGAAATTAATTAACTATATTTTTACTTGTTTATATATACAACAAAGTTGGGTTCACCGGCTAGTCTTTGTCTTCACCTACCACCGCCATGGTCATACGTGGTAAAAATGATTTCTTATATTTTAGTTGCTTTATATCATACCTGATTCAATTCTCTGCATGGCCTGCATGTAAAACTGATTTCCCCTCTGTTAGTTACAGCCTCCCTGTACATCAGCAAGGATATTCCTAGAAAAAATAATTTTTGACATAATCTTCCTAGATAAATGTTTTCGATTCATACTCTGTAGGATGTATAATTAAAACATGCAATGGCCAAAACATTCATATGAGATTTAAAGGAACAAATGAAGCTAATTATTGCCATCATTAGCAGATAATTGTCTTAATTGTCTTAAATAAAGAGAATTTTCTTGAATAAAGAACTGTTTCTTAACTTTTTTTGCCCTGTGTTGTAATAGTTAGCAATGGGCAAAAGTCTCATAGATAATAATTTTATTTTCAGTGGCCTGCACCGCCACGTTTATATGTTTAATTGTAGTACTTGTGACTTCAAGAATATGTCGAATACATGAGAATAATAAACGTGTTTGCTCGTGCTCCGCAATTTCATATTGAATGGTTATGCCACATAAAAGTGAATATGAAGATTTTCACACATGTAAATTATATATTTTTAAAGTTAGTGCATAAGCGTGTTTTAAGCATTAAGATTGTTAGCATACTATCGCTGACTGCAACCAGTTCTAAGGGTAAAACGTATATATGTTATCAAATATGGTTGATATTGGTGGTAATATTGGATATTACATTTATAGCTTAAGCATGGTCTTATTAATATGAAACTTTATGCATATATTTAAAAGTGTACTTACCAGTGTTGCACGTGTGATGTTGCCAAAACCCACACACGTCACAAGCAATCGCATGTTGTCGTGGCCTAACTTCCCGAGCACAATGAATACATTGAACATACGCCATTATACGGGTTGCTTATCTTTTCTATAAGTCGTAATAAATTAATAGACAGGCATGGAAAACAGATTTTGGTAAAAGAAGATGAAACAATAACTACCAGAAACTTAATTGTGTGTCGTTGAGATAAATTTTACACAGCAGGTAATTTAGGAAAACAATATTAAAATTAAGATAAATAGGTTGTAATAACATTAGCATACAAATAAATCCAGAAACACCTGAATCAGTGATCACCAGTAAAGACTTTGCCGTTTATATAGGTATTACATGTTGTAATTATTCTATTATTTGTTGCTGCTCATGCGCATATACCTTATGGGAGTAGACAAAGGGTCACGTGAAAAATGTTTTCTCGTCCCATAGGGACGGTCCGAGTAGATTCGGTCTTGTGATTTTCGGCTATGGTTGAGTCGGCTTTAATCATTCGGCCTTTTGCGCTTACGAATACAAAATGGTCATTAAATGCATTCATTGGGGGGAATGTGTTGATTGCTCTATCGTAAATATCAATTTCATAATCAAAACTTAATGAATAATGTAAATAATTCAGTGATGTTCATTTTTAGTACAGTATATACGCGAACATCACTAATATTCTGCACACATTTGTTTATAATTTCTACGCCTTTATTTTCCTAGTTTAGATCAACAAAAAAAAAAAAAATGTGGGTAGACAAGAATGGTGAAACACTGTTACAACTCGTGATTAAATATGTGGCTATTAGAAAGAACAGACGATTTATATTGGATATTCAAAAGAAAATAATAACATACAAAGTTTAAAGACATGCTTAAATACAAGTCCAATTATTGAACTATACCGTGATGCAATTGAACATTTGTAAGAAAATTTCTTGAAAGCAATCGACCTTCTCTCTATTGTTGGTCCATAAACTATAATATCTATAAATATTGCACATTTATACATTTTCTCTGTGCAATGAAACCCCCTCATTTTATACGTGAGTAATGGTTGAAACACCAATTACATTTTTACACAAAATGGCAATGATTTCACTATACAAGTACGTAATCAAAGGTCAGTAGCTTCAAAATCTTCATCCTTAAATAAAGTCAAAGTAATTTGAAAGATACATAAATTATTCATGTAGAAGATATTGAAAATATCAGAAAACGTAAAATAAGGAAAGTTCACTAATATATATATATATATATATATATATATATATATATATATATATATATATATATATATATATATATATAATAGAAAAAGTATAAATGATGATGAATCAAATGTTATGAGTGAAGAAAGAGGCACACGTACCATACACCTTAAGTTTACAGATATCGCCTGGGGTAGTTCAGTCAGGAGTGTCTCAGTAATCGTTACAAAAACTGTTAAAATCGTATGACACATCAAGCTCTGTTGAGACTGGAGGCATGGGAAAGAGTTGTGATTATAGAGACTTGTATTTTCGCCTTAATTGTGATTATCAAAGTGTCCTAACATATTAAATAAATCTGAGACAGAAAACAGGTAAAAGAAGTGTGAAAAGTACAATGCGATCGCTGATTCTTTCCTGATATTGGTACTACAATCTGCGTAATCGATAAAGGTCTGCTGTTTGCTATCAGTACCTTATTTTTGTCTTGGTGTTAATCCTCAGTGACCATTGCTTCAGTTTTTGCAGCTCAGTATTTTAGCAATATATGTAAAAATGTCATTAACTTAGAAGTTAATAGATATGTGTATTGTAGAAAAGCTGTCTTCTTCTTCTTCTTCTTCTTATTATTATTATTATTATTATTGTTCTTGTTGTCATTATTATTATTATTATTATTATTATTATTATTATTAATCGATCTTTTAAACGGTCCTTTTTAACCCGGGCCTTTTCCGTCCAGGCCCTTTCTGACCCGTTACTGGCCTTTCTGGACCGGTCCTTTTTAACCCGGGCCTTTTCCGTACCGGTCCTTTCTGATCCGTTACCGTCGTAACCCTGAGTTTTTGTTGATCTGGTGTTCACTGACTTAGTTATCTGGCGAGAAAACACGCTTGGTACTGTATTTGGCAGGAGTCGTCTGATGGTCGTAATCATCGTCTCTCAAATGGTCACTGCTGACTATCTCGCCTGTCACTGGTCGGGTAACGCTGAATGCAACTAACAACGAAAGTTCATATGCAGTTCCCTACAGTACATCACTTCCGCTTTATCTTACGGAAATTGCTGAGCGCGAAATAGGCTAGGAGCGTTCTTCCTTGTGCGAGAAAAAAAATCGATGTTTTGTGGTCATTATTTTCATTAATGATGATGTATTTGACATAATACCTTTAAAAATCACATCTATAAGATTAAATTTATCACATAAACGAAAGTTGTGTGAGCACACTAGTAGACCTTTAAAGTTCTATTTGATAAAGTCCAATGTTATTTTTTTATTTTTATATACTTATAGATAAAAAGCGGGCTGTAGGTAAAAGAGTACCTCTCGTTTTAAATTTTTCAACAACGTTTTGAAAGTATTAGCGAAGTTTCCTTATGCGCCTAACTTAACATTAAATTGTTTACATCTAACTTCCCAAAATTTTATCACTAGTTATTGTTTTCTTACGAAATATATCTTCTAAAAGTCATCGTGTGGATGAAGTCTTGGATGACAATATATTTACACTTTGAGGGTAATCATTTTAATTATGCTCTCGCATGCAGGTACTTAAAATCACATACTCATTCTACATTGTGCACTGATAACAGTACTTGAATATCACTTGAGAAAGAGTTGTATTTACATTGTACTAGCTTCGTGAAACTGTCTTAGGAACCATGGCCATAAGGGCATTACGCCGGATAAAGATAAGTACCTCTGGATATTTTACCACCACATCATAAATAGCTCTTTATGACCGACTGCCAAGGTTAAGAGTTTTATGGTTTTATTTGTTTCGCAAGTACTGTTAATTGTTTGGTTTTTACAAGTGGTAATATAACATTTACCGTATTAATAAGACGCTTTGCAATTCACTTTACTATGTCTCGGCCTGCAACTAATTTGATATAATTTGGTGTTTGTTTCTTATGCGCTAAAATCAGCATCAAAGTTATGAATGTATGCAGTGCTCTAAAATCATAGGAAACAAGTAGGTCAATGTGACTGAAACAATATGCACATTTAAATCAATTGACAGTTACATATGTTCGATTCCATTTGGCTGTAAGGATGTGTTGTGGGGGGGGGGGGGCGGGGGCGGCGAAAATACCCAACTTATTGAAACTGTTCACCTTGAATATCTTTTGATGTATAACAAAGCCTAGAATAAGCGCACCAATTACATTCCTGTATTCGGAACTTGACAGGAAACCAGTTGTCATTTATATTAAATGTCGCGTGATTGCATTTTGGATCTGAATATTAATTGCAAAATACCCCATAATTTCACCAGAAATACACAATATCATGTTGAGTTATATACATGCCGGATTTAATTATAAATGGTTCGAACATATTAAAAACATTTCGATATCAGTTCGAATAACTGATCTGCTCAACCAAACAACAATTACTGGAGCTCTGAAAACAAGCGTTGCACAATGGTTAAGTGATTTATTTAAACGGGAATGGAGTGCAAGACAAGAAGCTACATTGAAAAGACATTCAAATGAGATTTATAGTTAAGTACTTGATATCTTTAGAAAGAAATATTCATTTTCCTTTGATAAAATTTAGAACTGGCAACCACAAACTTACACGTAGAGTCAGGGCGTTGGGAAAACATACCGTGACAAGACGGAAAATTCGTCAGATGACATTGACGATGGCTTTATCTGTTTCTCTCCTGTTTTCAAGAGAAAACTCTGTTTTTACCATCTTATTATTATAATACTCATAATGTAATAAAGTATGGTGAACTTTTATCCCCAAAATTGCAGAATATTAATAAATCTTGCTAAATTTGTTGACATAATAATTTTTTTTTTTTATCTCGGCAGCATACAAATCACATCACCGACTTGATGTTCACGTGTATACTTATGTATGTATTTAACTGAATGTACGTTTACATATGTATACTTATGTGTATGCATGGGTTTGTACACGTGTGTGTATGGTTATGCATGCGCGTCAGTGCAGGTATGTGTGTGTGTGTGTGTGTGTGTGTGTGTGTGATGCGCTCTGTATGCACATGTGCGTGTGTCCATGCATACATGTATATACATAATACGTTTCAAATTTATTTTATTTATAATGTACTGTTTACGTGGTGTTTTAATATGATAGTGACGCACACTCCATTTTGTCATGCATCTTTTTGTACCTTTACGTTTAATAACTACTCTCTACACGCACAGACACTTAATACATGTATGTATAGCGTTTCGTGGTTCTCATATGCCGCCTGCGTGTGACCTGCGATTTCAATGCCAAGTAAAGGTTGGTCTGTTCATATAGTAGTCACCGCTTTGCTGGCAGTGTGTGTGTGTGTGTGTGTGTGTGTGTGTGCAGTGGCGTAGCGAGGGTACTTAGCGCCCGGGGACAAAACATAAACTTGGCGCCCCCGGTACTTGGCGCCCGGAGACAAAATATAAACTTGGCGCCCCCTTCGAGTGCATCTGAGATAACGAACACTGTATTTTCCTCATTTTGGCGCCCCTGGCACATGGCACCCGGGGACAACTGTGCCCCCCCCCCGCCCTCCCCAAGCTACTCCACTCTGTGTGTGTGTGTGTGTGTGTGTGTGTGTGTGTGTGTGTGTGATATAAAATGAGGTTTCAGTTTGGCAAGCAACCATGAAACTACGGGAGGTGAAACATGCACGGGGAGTTCATTTATTTGATATGAACTTTTAGTGTTAAGCAATCCGGAAAATTTATTATGTGCAGCAGTAATTCCATGCAGCACAAAGTTGGTATGTACATAGATATGTGTACAAATTGCAGCATTAATAAAAATCGACTTTTAGGTACTAGGTATACACTTCTTCAAACCACTATCTACAAAGATTGTAACTCGGTTTGTTTAGTTTTATATAAAGCGAATCAGCAAGCCATGGTAACGATTCCAAAATTGATTCATTTAATTGGCATGCCTGGATCCCACGCCTCGCAGCCTGGAATGAAGTTACTGAATAAATACCTGAGACCACGAAAAAAAAAAAAAAAAAAAATTAGATTTTGTTACGAAATTGAGAGAGAGAGAGAGACAGAGAGGGAGAGAGTACAAGTTGCAAGACTTCGTGCAATACCTGAGGCCACATACATGGACAATTTTACCGGTTAGACCACTGGATTATAAGATGGATTTAGATAGACCAGCTCAGTAGCCAGCGGTCGTGGGTCCAAATTCAAAAGGTCATGATGTGTGTATGTGTGTGTGCATGTGTGTTTTCAATACATTGTTTAGCAAGAAAATAACCACAGGCGTTATCGCCGGATTTGCAAAGCCCAATTTATTTAGGTTGTTTTTGTTTTGTTTCTTGTTTTTTTCCCAACTAGTGCAGTTTTCTTTTGATGCATCTATGTACAATGCTGCACTGCACTCCAAAAATGACTGAAAAGCGTAATACTCATCTTTAAGCATACATGCGCCAAGTTACATGATTCTGCAGGCAGTATTAGTTGAGAAAACTCAGTTAAGCGCATAGTTCGATCGCTGGAGCGTGAAATATTAGTTACAGTCACCTGTTTTGGGATAAAAGTGTAATATTGCTCTTGACACATTTGTACATCAGCTTTTGTGATTTTTTTTCTTCAGAAAGTGTCCGAGAAACTTGCCTAAATGCTAGCTTTAATATTGAAAAACAAAACTTAACGCAAAGGTAAGCACAAAGCATTGAACCATAAAATTTAGGTCACAGTGACAGCGTTCACGGATGGCGGTAGTATTTTTCAGTTACATACCGATTCATGTTACATTACAAGCAGTAGTGTCTGAGAAAATGACCTAAATGCAAGTCATACCCTCAATTTTGACGACATACAGACAGACGGAAGGATAGATATATGAATTTAGAGCATGCATTATCAATGTATAATCCAGAATCGCTTTGCAATCCATCCAAAACTCTAGTCCCAAGATCCGCAAACAAGAATGACCCCTTTTTTGTCAGAGACCTGCTCGAACAACTGGGAAAAAGGCCTATGGTAGGAAAGAATCCTCATTGATCGTTAAGAGTCGAATATGCAAAATATTTTTCAATCTAGTCTAGTCACCTTGCATGAGTATTGGCAATACATTGGTAAAATCACTTGTTATTTCCAATGGGCATCTACACTCCTCGGTAATCAACAGTTATCGCCGAATATTTTGGGAGTACGATACTTCACTCGGTGTTGAATAATTAAAGACAGCGGAGGACATTAGAACATGTTTACAGCGTTCATTTTTATAAACAGTAGCCAGCGAGATTTTAAATTAAGAAGACGATATATATATATATATATATATATATATATATATATATATATATATATATATATATATATATATATATACTAAATGGGGAAAAATACAAACTTCGATGAAACATTGAATTATGGAATTTTTTATTTTTTTCCGGTACAAAATGGATGGAATTACATTTTTTTTTTTTTTTTAATTTTAATAGACGCTCAATACTTTTTACTTTAATATGTAGATTACACATTACTGAAACTGACGGGATCAAAACTTTAGTCGTTTTCCAGGCAAGCAGAATGATGTTTTATGACTATTAGAATGGCTATACAGCCCATATTATCGTATAGAAATTATACAGGAGATATAATTAGAGAAATGTCACTATAATCCAGGAGGCAAGTAGAATGAGGTTTTATTACTATTAGAATGGCTTTATAGGGATGAAAAGATTTTGCTACTCTGCAGAAGAAAACGGGTTACAAAGGAGCCGGTTTAAAGAAATGTCACTATAATCCAGAAGGCAACTACCCTGATATATATATATATATATATATATATATATATATATATATATATATATATATATATATATATATATTACACACACACACACAAACGGCGCTATAAGCATACTTCCAGGTCCCCTCGTCAACTTCCGTACATCAAACGGTATGAAGCAATAAGGCGATCTAACTCGGAATAGTTTACTCTTTTTGCAGGTATAATATATAGAATCCATTTTTTTCTTTATTCTTTCTTCAAGTTTTATCAAGGTCCACTTGTTCAATCGCACCTTCAAGAATGCCATTGCCATTAGCAAGTGGCTCAGAAATTTGGAACTTTCTATCATTTATTTCATACGTTTTCTACTTTTTGATCTAAATGTATATTAATTAGAGATATCACCCTGTTTTTACGCAAGTAGGATCTACTTTTCTAAACAGCCATATCTGACCTTGATTTAGCAGCCACACTTTTTTGTGCCTGGTCACGAAATATGTATAAGTACATGTATATTTTTATGTTGAGGATTATTTTAAAACTAAATAGGGATTATTGAAACATACAGCTGTTACAATTTTTACATGATAATCTGGTGTGGTAAATTAATGCAAGGAAACAAAAAATCTACTATGAAGGAGACAAAATTTTCATATCATTTCCAGTTATAATTTATTTGTCTTTGACACTAACCACGTACCGTCCATACAGCAATCAGTACGATGTATATATATACATGTATGAGGTCAAACTTTGGACTCGTCCCACGTTTACATGGAGCACTATTGAAATATTAAAGATGACAAAGAATAAAATAACTAATTGATGTATTAAAAAAAGTTTCAAAATTTAATGTGTAGTTATTTACACCTGTTGAAAAACCAATTATCGTTTGTACTCAGTTATAAGTCGAGTCAAACTGCAAAAAATAAAGATCCTGATCTGCCATAACATAATGCGCCTGAAGATCAGGGTCTATGCTATTTGTTCCACTTATTACCCCTGACAGACTGCACAGACCCAGAGCTGCCGTCGCATTATGCTACGGCAGATCTGGGTCTGTGTAGTTTGCAGTTGGACTCGTCTTATAAACGAGTATAGAAGGTATTTAAAATTTGGTATACATACTATATTTTGAGGAAAAGTGGAGAAACAAACTGGGTCATAATAGGAAACAGTACTATATACCAAGAAGATAATAATATTAAATCTTGTCATCAAAACTTAAAGACCGCTTCAAAATACAAACAAATTAAAAGCAGTGGTGTAAGTAGGTTTTAACTCTTACCTGTATGGCAGGGCCGTAGAGAGCAATCACTGGCCCTGGGATAAGAAAGACCCGGGCCTCTCCTAGTTCTTGCACAAACAAAATTTTTCTTTGATAAAATTAAAAAGTGTTGTTCGGCCCGGGCCCCAGGGATATATCCCCGGTACCCTCCTTGTCGGCCCTGCTGTACGGTACCCCCCTCCCCAACTTATGTAACTTGTTCTTATGGACATTTCAGAATTTGATGTGTCTGCTAATTCTTTGAGGCTGCATTTTCGCGAGGATGAACTACTTTTGGAGCAGTTAAAAGTGAGTTTTGTAACCTCTGTGATTAAATATTAAATGTCCACTACAAATGTTAAATCTGACAAATATATAACATTATACTGAGACGAAGACATGCATTTCTGTAAATACAACCCATAGCAATATATGTTATTTATGATGATGGCACTGGTGAATATTGAGCGCATCGATTATCTCTTCCAGATAAGTTTTAAGTGTGTGTCTTTCAAAGAACTAACCAGGGTGCATTTTAGATAAACGAATACTCTGAACGGTCATTACAGAAATATCATTGACTTGACTTACAATATTGGTTTTCTTGATTTAAAAAATAAAAGCAACTTCTGTATTAATTAGAATGCACAGCATTTGAAGAAGAATGAAAACGGAAAACATCAGTACGCACGTGTGCGTATATTTAAACCATAAATTACTTTGGATTTTATAACGGAATGTTCATATTTGTATATTTTTTTAGTTGTCTTATTTTTACAGACCAGAGAATATTAGTTATTAATTTGAATATAAAGTTTCATTTGTAATGTAGGAACATAATGTATTCTATGTAATCCTTTTGTTGCACATAATTTTCTCAAGGACGAGAGTTCTTGAATATTTGCTTACTCATAGTCTTGACATGTTCATTGTAATCATTTTGCTGTATAACATTCTGTATACGCCTAGATGAAACATATTTAATCCAAGGAATCGTCAAAATATCCAATAGGCCATTCTAGATGTGAATTTAGTTACTCTAATTTCTATTAGCAAAACCCTTTCTTGCCACATAAAGGGAGTCTTTACCAGCTTTCACTCATGGTTCGTTAAACTGTCTAAAACTCATTTTAGCAACATTCACATAGGTGAACGATTCTGGTTCGGTGAACTTTGTATCCAGATTATTTATTCAGGATGCTTTAAAACTATCACGTGACATTTGATTTAAATTCAATGCAAGGAGCATCTGGAAAAAGACGAGCAAATCCCGTCGCAGTATTCCTGATGTACAAGTATTATAAGATCAGTACATAGAAGAAGTCCAACAACGTGTATCAATTTTAAGTGGCTATTAACATTATCGTCATGCCTGTACTTTAGGAAGCTTCAAACCCGTCTCTTTGATTCGGAAACCATGCGTTGTTTTATCCAGTTTTTCATGGTAGATTTTCATGTAGTAACCCAAATAAGGCGGAGGCATCTTTTTGCCTTTCCTCTGCATCGGTTCAATGTAATTTTTGGCACTAGTAAAATCTTCCAAGCTTTTGGACTTCTTCTTGAGATGAGTGTAACTGTGCGTATCTTTGGAGGAAACCCTGGTAGTTACAGGGGTTCTGTCGCTTCCGCTTCTTGCTTGTTCTTTCTGCGAAGACGATCTGGAAATAGTTACGGGCTTGTAATCTATGTGATTTTTAATTAGTAATATTTTCAATCTTTTGTTAATGTCCATCAACTTTTTACATTTCTCTTCGGTCTTTATGGTTCTTTCCTTCGCTTCCTCCCATTCCTTTTTTTCTTTCTTTAACTGGTTGTTTTGCTTTGTCAGAGCCTCGACCTTCATCTTAAGTTCGAAGGTGTCCGTCTCTAATTTGTCACACCGCTCCTTCCGATATTCTATATCCTCGAGAAGCCAGTTCTTCGTGGTCTTAGTGTGGTCCAGGTCAACTTTCATTCTTGACAGCGTGTCGAAGGTAACTCCTATGCTGTCAGCCTGCTGTCTCTGTACCCTCTCCTTTTCTGCGATGGCTTCTTCCAATTTTTTGGTCAGTTCTTCAATCCTACCCTTATATTTCTGTCTTTCAAGATCTATTTTTTCACTCACTTTCATTTTTGTATTTACCTCAATCACTGGTTCTTTTTCATATTTTTCGCCAGCCTTGACGCCATTAGGATTTGAAGGAGGTGCAATGGATGCTCTTTTTTTCAATTTGCCTTTCTTGGTTGACATATTGTCCACACTTGATGCAGATGCTATCACTTGAATGGTCCATCAGCATGAAAACACTGATCAAAATTTACCATTTTGTCAAAATATAATTTGATGTTAGTGAATATTGCAGTATTTAAGGCCGTGACAGTCCTGTTATTACGTTTATCGTCAGTGGAAATGACATATAATAAATGAAACCTGTACAACTCCACAGGTCGGTAGCTAACACAAATCGGTGTCCTTTTAAACGTAATGCTATCCTCGTTTAGTTCCTTTACATGTGCAACCGTCCAGACACTGAGTAATTTTAAAGAGTTTGTGTCTCAATACACATTTTTCTTTCCCCTTTCTGTAAGTGAAACATGCCGTCATGCCCCGTTCTAAGGTTATCTCTATAGAAAACGAGGTAATAATATCCATTTCTTAACAAGTCTTTTGACAACTCATTCAAATCAGTCTATGTCAGTATTGGACCGTATTTACCAATAAATAATCAGTAATTACAACACTCATATTTGAACCTTTTGTGATTCGAAAGATTTCACTCACTCCGTTATAAACGAATTTCTTTTGAGCTTTTATTTGCTTCAAGATTGATAAATTGTAGAAGTATTTACCGTGCTTGTTTGAAAAGAATAAATAAATTTTATCGGTGATCAATAGCAAGTGAATAATAACTATGCAAATGTGCAGAAATATTCTATACCTGTTGTCAAAACATTTGGCATTGGTTAATACAGATTAAGTACGGACAAGTTATCTCGGGTATTCGATCTGAACTTACCGTATATAGTCGTGTATAACAGCCTCGAGGCCAAAACGATCCATGCGCTCAAGCGAGGCAAAGAGCGGCAGGTGCAGTCGTTGCCCTGATTTGTACCTGTATACGGCAGAAAATAATCAAACACATGTAAAGATAAGGTTTGACAGGCAACCTAGTCACCTGCTCATAAATCTCCATTTGTTCGCAATGAATGTTCACAAGGCACTTTTTTTTTCACCACAAAATCCACCACCTGTATTAAAATTACTTTGAAAACTCTACTTATTTCCGCAACTGCATCTGTGACCTCTTTTTCTAAGAATTGTTTTCTCATATATTGCAGTTGTGACTGTGTCATTTTATATCATCTCTTCCTTTTACTAGGGTGTTCACTGTGTTACGTAGATATAACTGGACAGAAAGACTCAAAGAAAAGCGTAGAGTTTTTATTTAAAAAAAACATTCTTTACAAAATGAGAAAACCACAACAGCATGATGAATCATAAAAGTAACATGCTTTGGTAGCTCACACATATTATATTGTTGTTGTTGCTGCTGTTGTTGTGGGTTTAACACCATCTTTCAGCACACAATATGATATACGAGTCGGCCAGTATAACTGGCAGAGGAAGAACCTGGGAAAACCCCGGTAAGAACCATCAACCCACCGGAAGCTATTGGCAAGCTTTCTCACATACCCACACTGGCCGATCCCAAGACTCAAATCCATGCCGACAGAGCTGAGATGGCAGTGCTCAGTAAAGGCGAGCGCTTTAGATTATTCGGCTCCCCTGGGACCCCACACCATTATGGAGCTGATATATAAAATTAAGGGAGAAAAAGGTTACCTTGCTATTGTTAATTTTACTTTTGCTGCCCGTAAAGTGCTATTTTTTGCAAACAAATCCATGTAAAAGAAAGTGTAAAATTTTTATACCTTGACCCACGTTATCAATTAGATCACTGATTAGAAATGCCAAATTTGTTTTATTTGTTTGCAGTACAGCAACAATTGTTGGTCATTTTTAGTTCCAAAAGCAAGTGGAGTAAAGTGCCCTGTACGGTAGTCGGCCCATGCTAATCATATGGTAGGTTTCGAACCCGCGCACTTGCAATTGCGAGTCAGCAAGTAGTAAGATAATTAATGTTTTGAACTTGTTACTGCTTTGGGTCGAAGCCTTCTACGCACCCATGACTTTGTACTTGCATCACACGCGAGTGCATGAGAGCCCACACGCAAATCCGCCTAAACAAAATCCAAGATGCGCCCATGCCGGACGATAGTCATGTGGGATAAAAGACTTTCACCTAAATCAGTAATTAAAAACAAATTGCTGTAATCATTGTACCATACGTGTCTCTGAGATTTGACATAAACTCCTTCTACGTAAACGTACATGCCCACATCAACGTCTTCGATAATGTCCACCTACACGTACACGATCATGATTTATATTAACGCTCACTTAGTAAACAAAGCTACCACTATTATTGGAAGTGTATTACACACACAATCTAAGCACACTATTATAACCCATTACAGCCATTTCTAGGCACTGGCAGACTGTTGGCAGACCCATCGATAGATACAGGCTAGTGTTGCAGCTGCGTTTTATGTGTCACTGAACAGGACCGGCTCTTGTATAAAGACATATTACATGAAAAAGATGGCCTATTTTGCGTGCTTTTAAATCTCATGCGAGAAAAAACGATTTTTTAAAAAAATAACCAAGAAATGAAGCATTATGGTGTACATATTATTTTCCAAGAAAATTTCTTGTCATTATACAAGAATCGGTCAAACTAATAATCGTCAGTGTGAAAATTATTCAGATTAATGCTCATGGAGGTGCTAATCAATATTTGAGACATATAATTATTATTCCACTATGTGTGCTTACCATTACACGTCACCATGTATGGATATGTATATAACAAGTCATAGAATGTTAATTCAAAATGTCATAGGTTTTCACGTTGGCCTTATATACTAGAGATGCATGCACACGTGTTTCATCAGAGCTATTAAGTCCAAGAATGAGTTGTTTTCATTTACACGTTAAAAGTTCTCGGTGGACAAATAAATTACCGTGTCATACTCTTGATATATTGTAAATTCCAAGCATACTCGATGAAGTATAATATTTTTCTTTATTAATTGTGGAAACGTCGAACTTAGGTTGGTTGTAGATGAAAATGAAAGTAAATCTGACGATGTACGGTTGTTGTCAATTATAATTTCGAGACAAACATAATTCTTTGCGACTTTCTTTGATTTGACAGAACCTCTGAGCATTTTTTCTGTCATTTGGCACGCAAGGGTCTCATACGGAGTTGCAAATTCAAACCGCTGTGATTGACACTGACCACACACGTGTTGACTGTAAGAAATTCATATGTAACAGCTAAAAACAGCAGCGTGCTTACAATCTCAAAGAAATACTGATTCACAAGCAGAACTCGAGCGGTGACTTTCCTTGTACATTAAACAATTAAAGCGGTGTATGTATGTATGTATGTATGTATGTAAATATGCATTAATGCATATATATATATATATATATATATATATATATATATATATATATATATATATACGCTGCATTAATAATATACCACGAGATGTATACATTTTTCATTAAAGGAAAGGAGGCTAAGATTAATTACAGGCAACTGTGTTTTGACCGAGTGAATGAACTCCTCACATCCCTGCCGAGTGTGTCCGCTATAAAATGTAGTTCTATGCCTTATGTGACTATTCACAATTACCTTTGCATATTGATAAGTTGATTGTTTTCTTTTTGAGTTTCTATTTTTCTTCACGTTGATTAAATCAGTTTAATACATACTAATGATTTAAACATGACAAATGGTTTTAATGAATAAAGTTGAGCACTACAAACACTGAAAGCTCAGCCATTCACGTACCGGCGCATGGAAATGAATGTAGCATAGAAACTAAGCGAAATGACAAACCAACAAGAGGTGATTAAAATATTCAATACATTTACAGTTGATCTAAGTCAACGGAACGGAAAGCAGAAAGCACTGCAATGAATTTGTGTACCATATTAAATTCATTTAAAAAACTGGATTATTAATACCTTTTATTGTTATTTTCATACGTCACTAATGATTAATGTGTGGAAATTCATCATTGATCTAGAACCAACAGCACGCAGTTGCGAGAATGTTTATATATGCGTATTATTGTTCCATGGGCGGATCACAATTTGATATACCAATAGTATTGGCACATCAAATTGCATTATACAAAAACATTTATATATATATATATATATATATATATATATATATGTTATGTTATATATATATATATATATATATATATATATATAATGGAGTGTTTGTAACGTCACAGAAAAGATTAAATAGCGCTATTTTGCTTAAATGCATCATAAACATTTGTCAATGAAGCTCAAAAGATGTGTGATTTTCCAAATACGTATCAGGAGAAGGAGCCTATTGACGTTGCGTGTCTGATTTATCTAAACTGCTCATATAAAATCAAACCGTGGTACGTTGAAACATCAAGGCGTTGTAGATGGATACAGATTAGTTATTGATGCACATCACAACCGATGATCCGTACACGGACATGGGTAAACTAAGTGAATTTGATAGCAACGAGTATCCGAAAGATCATCCACTGTTTAATAACAACCACAAGAAAGTCATAGGGAAATTCAAGGATAATTGTTCAGCTAATCCTATCGAGGAATACTTGGCACTATGCTCCAAAAATGAATTCAATTGTGTTTGGTCGCTCTAATAACGTCAAAAAAGGCAAAGGATTTTCACCTGTGATTGTACAAGATATGAATGTGGAATGTTTGCAGCAAGGACGTGAATTCGGACACACAGTTAATCTTCTCCGGTGAAAGAAACATTGGATGGGTGTGTATCGTTGCACTAGAGGAAGTTTGTCCCCGCTTGACACCAAAAGCGATGCATTTTCCGCGAATGAATCTGTAATTACGAGCACGGGTACCACCCGATTTTTAATCGCTTTGCGATTTTATAATAACCATTGGCAGTAAATCTGTGTCACGTGTAACAACTTAGTAATTCCTCTCGCATAAATGCCCTGCATGGTGGACTTCGTCCACTTGCTGACGGCGTCAAATGGCAACGTGTTGGTTGCCTCAGAGTACCAATCAAGTCCGAGTTTGTAACACATCGAAGGACGACGCCGAATCATAAGCACGACGTTGCCCACATCATAACTCCCCAGATGTATACGTATACCAGATTAAATTATTTTCGAGTGGGTCTAAAGGTGGTGGTTGTGAAATAATTCTGTAGCTAACAGTGAAAGTCTTTTGTCGAATTGTTTACCAAGGTATTTATTCCACATTTTGTGAGTTAATGCACAAACTCATTAAAGATATCAATGATGTATACAACATCGATGATGAGTTCTGAAATGCTTTAAGATTTATGTGAAATCAATGCTCCGATGCAGCGTGTCGTTGCAAATACAACCCCGAGCGTCACCTTGATGATTACAATCTCATCAACGAAACCAGAATTTCAAGTAGTCTCCCGACGTCAATCACCATAGCGCAATCCCGCACACTTGAGATCGCAACGGTGTCGTTGCGCGTTTATCGCAGTTGGCCTAATATTCGATCGCGACCGTTTGGAGGCTTCAACATGAATAACTCGCTTGTGTTGTCGGCAGAGGGTGGTCGAGAAGGTACCTGGCATGCTATTGGATTTTTCATAGGCGCGTTCGAGATTGAAGCAATTAATGATTAGATCCGACAGAGGATTTCGTTGGTTACTGCCAAAGACTCAACTTTTCACATACGTACACCAGCCCACACTCAGGTCTGTCATATCGATCGAATCTCCGCATTATGTGGTTGACATTGCACAGTCGTCACAGAGGACACTTTCGGGTTGGCTTAAAGATACCGTAATGAGATTCAAGGGGACAAACCAATCTTACGCAAGAGATACAGTATCGAACCAGACATTGTCAGGATTATCTCGATGATTTAGATTTATCCGACCTGTGACGCCATTAGTGGCAGTTTCGAAAGCTGAACTTCTGCAACCTAGCTTCTCAGGGTTACATGGTTTCGTCCCGAACGTGGCCTCAGGTAATCTGATCCCATTTATTCCCACGGCACCTGTGTATTTTCTATGCAGCAATTCCCGGTTGATGAACCTTAATCTCACCTTTATGGACCAGGACGGGCACACGTTGGACCTGCTCGGCGAGACCTTGACGCTAAAGCTGTACATTAGAGATCGACCCATTTAATACAACAACAGTCGTCAACAACAGCTGTCAACAAGCGGAAACCCATTGACGCGATATAGGAAATAGCCTTGGTGATGTTGACCTTGTGTTGATCAACTTAACGAGCGCGGCGAGCAATCCTGCACGATTACTCTCTCACACATATATGGATTCTGCAGAGATGTTCATAAGGTTATTTGCAGGGCCAAACATTGTCACATTAACTCGTAAACCATAAAACAATTATGCAATTTGGCACGGTGCTGGTGTTGCCGACAGTAAAGTTGAGTTATCCAAACTTAAGCTTGGATACCTTCAATAGGTCAATCAGTAGCCATAAAGGAATATTTGGCATCATTCACAGAGTCTGGCGGAATTCCTCCACGAGAAAAAAATAATAGAAGTGGAAAAACAGCAACAAGATGAAATGAAGAAGAGAACCAAGCTCGCGACTACAAACACGTATGTATTATCGTGGATGCTATATGTGGTCTTGCAATCGTTGGCCTTGGTGTCGCGGAAATAAAGACTACGACAACTATTATAGGCATACCAATCGGAATTGTTCTAGGAACCATATCAGTAGTGACCAATGAAACAGACAGCTCTAGTAAAACAAATCGTTACGGTTCCATTCGCAAATATGTGTCTGTTAAGGACTTCTCGTTGCAGTACGATTGCCAAGCCGTATCCGATGGCCATCGAAGATAAAACGATTAACATGGTGAGTTCTAAACGGTCCCGGATGAAGTAGAAAACCACCGACGTATCTACGCCCTAATTGGAAAGCTCCGCTTCACTTTTAAAACATTACCAAATATATCAATGCAAAGAAAACAAACAGACCTTCCGCCGCAAATTATTGTGGAAATACAATGCTTGCATGGTACCATTCCTTCAAAAGTCCAAGAAATATATGGAATCATCTCACCATATTATATCAGATATGGAATGCTCTCAAATATTACCCAGCTGTTAAACATCTGGTATCAACCAGAACGATCTACAACCTATAATTGATTGTATTAAGTCAATAAAAAATAGATCTGATATCGACAAGAGAGATCTTCAGCCCATAATTGATAATTGCAGAATTCAATGGCTCCCTGTAACTGCTAAAAATATGCATTCAATTCTTTCATAAGAACAACTTTACGAGATTGTTATTATAATAACCACGTTCGTGCACGAATCTATGTCTATGACAAGGATGATAGCATTGGATTTTAAGAACTCAAACATTACTCATCATTTAATAAGTACATAATAAAAATTCAGCTTGTCTGTTCAATTATAAAAATGTCAAACTTGGATGAGACTACATTTTATGTGACAGCATGGTGTTATTGTGATACAGGTCTGGCTTTCTATAAAATTTAGAATAAATTCCGAAATATTAAGTATAAAAAAAATTGCACCACATTGAATATAAAGAGAGAAAAACAGGTTATATTTTCACATAATTATACTGATAAAGATTGCTTCCGTAAAGTAGACAGTTTCCTGCAAAGACTCATCTATATTATGATGATACAGAGAGAAGTTTTGGCTGAAAGGACTCAAGTAGTGGTCAGATCTACGGTCAGAGAACTCGAGGTGAAACTGGTTCCGCACAGTCGACGCTTTGTGTGCGCATCTGTGAATGAACATGAATCAGTGTTTCTCTAAATGGCAAAGGTTAAAGGTAATACACTCCTGATAAACAGGTATTATAGCATTCAGGAAACGGCGATCAGCCTTGTTTATACAGCTGTACGGAGCAATGAAACCCGTCTACAATTTCGTTCATATATAATATATCGGCAATTTGGTACACAAAGTTTCTGCGATAAAGATATCATTAAAATGACAAGAAGACATTAAAAACACTGCTCTCTCTCTCTCTCTCTCTCTCTCTCTCTCTCTCTCTCTCTCTCTCTCTCTCATAACACTATTTTACATGAAATAAACTAAAAGAGCAAATGACTTAAAACACGAAAAACGATTCATCAGACGACTTATTAGCATTATAATGAACCTCTTAGACATTTTAGATATTGGACACATTTTTGACAGTTTTAAAGTTGGTAGGAAATTGTACAATCTACTTGAAAGTCAATGATACTATTTCTTAACCAGCAAAATCCGTTTATATATTCGTTTTTGTGTTGTGAAATTCAGGATGAACAATACTTTTGTAATTTAAATAAATTAATTCTAACACGTACCTTTTTTTTAAATTAAAGAAACATTATCTGGCGGCAGGCTTTCCAACACGATACTCGTAATAGTCATTAAACAAGCATTACATTTTAGCCTGTGCCGTAACACAGCCCACGTGATATTGTACACGTGATGAGTCAAAATGGCAGAAGACGAAGGTAAACAAGAGGAAATTGAAACAGAAAGCAACAAGCTTCAGCCTGAAGCAGATAAAATACAGATTTCTTTTCAAGATGGACAGGTGAGATATACATGATAAAAGTTGACTACGTATTAGTTAAGCAGTGACATATGCGTTTTAGTTGCCATTTAATGAAAACAATGAAAATAAATGTTGTTCAGCTGATTGTGGTAGACCAATAAGTAGGTCTCAGCTTTTTTTTTTGTTTCTTTCTGACATGTCAGAAAAAAAAAAGCGGGGACCTACTTGTTGGTCTACTGATTATGGTATCCTATATAACGGTGCATTGCCATTTCAATTTGTACTGCTGTTGTTTAATAACCTAGTCCGAATAAATCTATTATTATCGCCATATTTCTTTTTCATATTGACATACCGGCAGTTAACAAAGCCAGAATGTTTTATTTGAAGATCATGCATTAAATATTAATGGCGTTGGGGCAAAGGAACTGTTCTGCCGACTGGATTGCTACAACTTAATTATAAAAACAAAAATACATCGATTACACTTTTAACGAAATCTAGCTGGCTAATCATTAGAGATGAGTACCTATTTATTTCAAAACCAAAAGTTACATTATTAACAATTATCAAAATCAACTTGAAATTGGTGACGTGCATCAAAACAATTTTTGACAAGCAGATTGCATAGAGTCAGCAAGTTTGGCATATTTCAGAACTTACAAACTACCCTGGCTGGGTTAGGAATTGATAGTCAACCAGTCTCAAATACACATAACAAAAGCACAATTAAAATGTAACTGTTAAATTTAAATATTAATATTTATTCTCTTTTGTCAAAATTTTTGCTTTAAATGTAAATATTCGCATATATCTTCTCATGAAAAAATGTGAGACCTTGTCATTGACTACAAGATGGAGAAGACAGACTTTGACTGTACAGTTCATGGAATAAATACCTGCTAAATAAAGGTGCTGATATATGTACTGTGGCAACATCACAGAATACAAAACATGCAGAACATAAAGCATTACAAACTGAACATGACTCCCTCAGTGTCTCTCTAAATGTTTTTGTTTTACTTGCCCATGGACAAGTTTCATGCAAACTAGAGGTTGCATGAGCTGAATTTAAGCTTGCCTGGGTATCAGGCAAGTAGATTTGTTAAAGCCCAGTTAAAATATAGGTTAAACATAAAATGTTCCATTGCACAAGTGACTGCAGAGAAAGTGCATATTGCAGTCATTAAATAAAAGAATGGGATACAGTAAACTACAGAAATGTGATCAGTTCTCAAAGAAATTTTTGTTAAGACACAAGCCCAGGGAATGTGGCTTTGAAAAATCCACTTCCTTGACAGAACCATATTTACTATTATTCTGATACAGTTTTGAAACTGCTATTCTTTAAATAAAAAATGCTGTAAACTTACTAATTTTCTGTGTGATTTTGACACTCAGAATAGTGTACTTAAGAAAAAAGTTGTGTGTGAGCTTGTCACCTAAAGTTTATTGATTGATTTAATTAAAACAATGTTAATTTCTCCAGATCTTGATGTCAGCAGCTACTCAGTAGTTTTGTTTTCTGAATACATCCAAAAAAATCATATAGGTTTTGGTCTTTATTACATCAGTCAGTAAAAACAGTAGCTTCAAGTTAGTCAATTAGTTCGTGTCTTAGTAGTGTGGATGTGTAACAGTTACTCCATATGTCTACAGAACCAGTGGCTTCCAGTTCTTTGAACTAAATGGATTAAAATGCAGTGTAATACCTCAGTTTCTTTAAGGTGAAAATAATATTATTTGAGAATTTTTAAATTCCTAATCCCCAAGTTTTGCATAATTGTAAAATAATTGCTTAGAGACTTCTGAATTAACCAGTGATGCATGAGAAAGGGACAGCTCATTATTATTAAAGGGACTCAGCTTTAGAAAGGGACAGCTCATTATTATGAAAGGGGAAACTCAGCATGAGAAAGGGACAGCTCATTATTATTAAAGGGAAACTCAGCATGAGAAAGGGACAGCTCATTATCATTAAAGGGAAACTCAGCATGAGAAAGGGACAGCTGATCATCATTTATGAATGACAAGTGAGCAGTAGCCGTAGGTTACCAAGGAAATAAAGAGAACAGAAGTAGTATACTGTTCCCAGTTAAAAATTCCTGGACTCCCATTTAAACAGAGATGTTAATCCCTCTCAGATGTAGAGTATGTAATTGGTATATCCAAAAATATTCTCTATCTTTCTTATAAAAAGTTCTACTAGAGAGCTCTGGATCAGATTTAAAAATTTCTATTATCTGATACATCACACAATCTATGTTGTGGTCAGATAGATTAAAATGCTTCAACACTAGGGAATCTTTATGTTTATGGATATCCCTCAAGTGTTCTTTTATTCTCACTTGGAATTCCCTTTTAGTCTCACCTATGTATTGTTTGCCACATTTAGTGCAGGTGAGTAAATAGATGACATTTTGTGTGCTACAGTGTCCTCTTACATTTGATTTTTATTTGAGGTTTGTAAATGTGCTTCCAAAGATTTTTGATTTATCCATTTAAATGCAGTAACCACAATTAATGGTCTTGCAATCTAATACTTTATTTGTGAATCTTTTACACATTAGGCCTGGATGATTGCTAGAAAACTTAGCTCTTATTAGTTGGTTACTAAGTTCATAACTATTCCTCGGTGCAAAAAGCAGTTGATTTTGGAACATCTCTGGTAGACTCAGTTTGACAATTGGCCAGAGAGTTTTAATTGCATATTTGAGGAAATAATAATCATATGTAAAGACAGCCAGTATTGCTCTGCAATTTTTTTAAAATTGGTTTCAGTAGTTCTGAAAAATCCAGAATGGTCTGGCTTGCTTTTTGAAAAGCTTGAGTTAGAATCATAGTTGGAAACCCTCTCCCTACATAAAATTGAACTAGATTGGAGGCTCAAAGTCCCATTGTTTAGTACCATTTCTTCTATTTCTTAACAGTTCATTAAATGGATCAGATTTTTTACAGTGGTATGGATGGTAGGAATCATAGGGTAGATGCCAATGTTTATCAGTAGGTTTGAAGTATAAATCAAATGTTACTGTGTTATTTTCATGAATAACTGTAGTATCAAGGAATGTGATTTTCTGCTTGGAATATTATTTTGTAAACTTAATTCTTTTATGGTAACTGTTTCAGTATAGGTGGAATTCATTCAATTTTAACTCTGAACCAATCCATATCATAAAAATATCATCTATAAACCTTACATAAATGTAAGGTTTATAAGGTGCTGATTTTAGCATTTTCCATTCAAGATGACATGTAAAAGTATTGGCATATGATGGGGCTACTTTATTTCCAATAGCAATTCTGCCAATTTGTAGATAATTGGTGTCAATGAAGGTAAAGTTATTTCAGTGTAATACTAATTTTAATAAAACTAAGATACTCTGGTTGGAGAGACGATAATTCTGTTTATATGAAGCTAGAGTTCTAGCTATAGAAGTTAAACCTTCATGATTTGGTATATTAGTGTGGAGAGAGGTGACATCCATTGTGACCAAAAAGAATTAATCTTGTATATCACAAATTGCTTGAATTTTATTAATAAAATCAGTTGTGTCCTTGATATAAGAAGGTATCAATTTCATAAAATGTGTTCGTCCATGAGACTACTGATTTTAATTGTTTTCACTAATAATTTGTCTTCCAGAGATATTTCCAGGAATAAAGAAGTCATGTATTTTAGAAAGGAGATAGACTCTTAGATTGTGGATTTTATCACAGATTAGGTTAAGAAAAATATTATCATTTAATTCCCCTTTGTCATGAATTTGTATTTTGAGGTTTTTCACCATGTTGTGGTGTATTTTTGTAAGATCCTTCCTTAATTTGGTACAACAATTTTCGTGATTTAGTGTTCTTAGTGCTTCTTTGACATAATTATCAGTGTTCAAGACTACAGTGGTAGAGCCTATATCATCTTTTTTAATCACAATATTTTTGTTATTGTTAAATTCACAAAGGGCCAGGTTTTCATTTTTTGTGATATGGAGGTGGTATCTCCTTGATTGTTTAAAGTAGTAGTATACTGTTCCCATTTCATCAGTCACTTGGATTGCTTAATAATCATGGTGTATAGATTTTGATACAGTTAAGCAAAAAATCTTTATAAAATGGATGGTATGACAATGGGGCCCCATGGGGGGGGAGCTGAATCTTAATAATTTACAAGTGTTTTTCAAAAGGAAAATGCAGCATTTCATTGGTGCACTCAAGGATTCTTTCAGGCAAATTAGAAAACACTTTACTTTGATGAACCTGATAGGCAGCTCGTATTGTATAATGGTGGAACCTGATATAGATTTCAAGGGACCTCTGGCATCGGGTCTCTGGGATTTTTTTGAGCTCAGTTGATGGGTAGTAACAGATAACAGTGAACCCTTTAACTCTTGAAAATCTTAAAAAATGAAATCAGAAATAAGAAAAAATTTCAAACTAAACTTAAAGGGTTGCAGCTGTTGATCCATTTTTTGTATCTGCTGGTATTTGAACCTCTTTTTCCTTGAGCAAGGTTTAGTGTTCTTCCCATGAATTTTTTTATAAGTGAGAAATTTCACAGTAGCAAAAGACATTTTTAGACATGCATTATCATCATCAAGGTGAAAAGATCAATGAAGTAGAAAGTAAATATCTTTACATGGTGTTCTTTATTTCAAATCTCCAGTTTGCAATTCGTTTTCTAATCTGGTTTATAGAGTTACTTATCAGCAGGTTATACTGCATGTCAGGTTGAGATTACATGTATAGCAGACATGTGTAACTTCCTCCAGTGTGTGGCCCACGTAAGCCAATTTTTTTTTTCCAGCCACATCCTATGATGTAAATAAATGGATAAAACCAGGTCACATGTATGATGCAGCCCATGGTCTGTAGGTTGCACATATCTGATGTATAGCATATATTCAGACAATAACAATAAATGGCCCAGGTGAGAACACTGAGGTGTTCTCTAAAGAAGTAGATGGCATGTGTCTTGGTATGTGTGTATGTATCTATGAAAATGTTAGAGGTTCAAAAAATGTTATTGTCTGAAATGCACTATATAAGCCCTGCCTGCTATTATCACCCCTACCCTCCAATCATCTTGTCTCAGAAAGTTAACTCCAATATATTTCCACAAGTTTTGAAGTCATTATACATTTATGGAATTACCAACATGCTTGAAATCTGACACTGTCCTTTTCTTTATTTTCTTAAAAAATATAAAAGAAAGGCAGATGCCAGCATGATGTCACTAAGATGTTCATTGGCAAACTGTCATGACTTTGGAACAAAACCATTTAACTTGTAGGGGTCAGCAAGTTTTCTGTTATAATTTAGCTTGTTTCTCTATTTTACTTTTGCATTTGGACAAAACTGGAGTTATCAGCATATATTTAATGTTTTTAGGGATTATTTCACATTTTCTTTCGTTTGCTTTTTTGAAAAAAACTTCTTGTTCAGAACCCACTTTAACCATGAAACCAAATAGTTTACTTCCACTGTTCCAGTGGCCTAGTGGTTAGAGCGTCTACCTCGGATGCGGGAGGTTGCGGGTTAGAACCCTGGCCAAGTCATACCAAAGACTTTAAAAAAATGGTACTAACAGCTGCCTCACTTGGCACTCAGCATTAAGAGGTTAGTGTTAGGACTGGTCGGTCTGGTGTCAGGATAATGTGACTGAGTGGGACATCATGCTACATGTCTGTGGCATGATGCCCCAGTGCTAGACATCACTATAAACTGTCACACTGCAGACATTGTAGCGATATGTCTGAAAAATTGTTAAAGCTACATTAAAAATCTAAATCACACACACACACACACGCAGAGTTTACTTCCAAACTGAGTCCAAAGCAGAGAACAAGTTTCTTGCAGGGATGGAAAATTATGGTGGTCCAAGGTTCAGGACTGATCTTTTTTGGCTGCAGACACATCATATATTATCAACACTAGTCTGTCAAACCTTTAATATTTATAAATTTTTCCTATAAATTGAATAAACTATGATCTTTAATCCTTCAAACATCTGAAAATGTCATATACAGAAAGTGCAGTGATGCAAGCAAAAGTCAGTTCATTAGTAACAGTCTGGTGTTACAACATAACCTGAACTCTGCAGATTTAACAAACAGTATGCAGAGCACCAGTCTAAGCTTGATCTTTGTCAGTCAAGCATGTATCTGTTCTCAGCCTCAGATAAAACCGAGCATCTACTTTGTGGGTTTATTGATGAGTTTAAGTGTTGATTTGTCAGCAGGTCAAAATCAAGCTCAGGGTATTCATCTACAGCAGTTAGTGCTGTACCAGTTACACCACAGGATGACAAACATTCGAAGTCTGAAAAGAAACTTACTGTACCTGTTTCTTCATTTGAAGAGTAGTAAAAATGGTGCTGATCCTCTTTCCAAAGTGATTGCTGGATATTATAAATGTTAGGAAGAATCCAATTGAAGGCTACTCTAAGTAAAACATTTGCTGGAAATGTTCAGATTTTCATTATAGAATAATAAAAATATTAAAGCACAGAATTGATGCTAAGCATATTTCTGAAATTCATGACTGATGGTAATTGTAAATATATCATTTTATGATATTTCATGATAAATAAATAAGCAAATAAATAATAAAAAATAAATAAATAAGTAAATAAATAAATTAAATAAAATAAAATAAAATAAAATAAAATACATAAATTGTCTGAATTGTTAGCTTGCAACAATTTGGGTAATTTTTGGCCTGTGTTTGATTTGTTCTATGCACAAGTCACACTTAGTTGCTCAACCAGTGCTTGACTTATGTAGACCTGGACAATGTAGGGTCCTACATGTTGAGGATTAGTGAGTTAGGAACAAATTTGTTGGCACTGCCCTGGTAGAGGCTATGTTACACTCTTCACAGAAACCCCAAGGTCATTTTGCACCTATTGTGATGTACACCATTTACATTTATTAAGTAAAATCATAATTACTTGTTTCAAAGTGTAATTATCATTAGATATTTTGTCAGATTTTAATTATATCATTTAAATGACATATTTTAATGATTAATAATAAGGACAGTAAGATGGCGGTGGCGAAATCCAAGAGAATATTGAGTTAAATGTTAGGATCTTAACATTGATAGCTTGAATTAATTACTTACAAAGAGGTTGGGATAGATAAAAATGTTGAAAATGCATTTGCTTCAAACAAAGTTTGATACATTTGATTAAAACTGGAATGTAATTTTATAAATACTATTTTCTATGCTTTGTTTAGGTTGTTATATAATTTTTATGTCTGAATGGCTTTCTAATTAATTTTTTTCTTTCAGTTGTCTTGCATAGGAGAG
The DNA here is from genome assembly GCA_016617855.1 of Megalonaias nervosa. Taxonomy (NCBI): domain Eukaryota; kingdom Metazoa; phylum Mollusca; class Bivalvia; order Unionida; family Unionidae; genus Megalonaias; species Megalonaias nervosa. The sequence continues at coordinate 51,914 of JAECUM010093152.1, forward strand.
GACATAGAAGAAATTCCACTGACATTGGTAGATAGCTATTCAAAAGTTACTAGTAGATTAGATCTGAGTTTTAATAAACTAAGGTAAATTATATATGTTATATTTCTTGTTTCTTTCTTTATATTGATACATTTTATATTTTACTGATAAAAATGAAACTGATCCAAGTAGGTGCAATTTTTCCCCTTTCATCATGGTTTTCACTGAAATAATATGCATTTTCTTCATCAAATTGATTTGAAACCATTGCATTTGGTTTCCATGGCAGCCAGAAGCATTATGCAAAATTCACAATTTGGACACACATATATTAGAAGTGGTTAAAATCTGTCTGGAATAAAATGACAATTTTTATATTGCTTTCATTTCATTATTAAACACCTTCTATTTTATAGATATCTCACAAAATAATGAATTTTTATAACTTAATATTAATGCACAAACTACATGCAGTTCTGCCATAAAGTTTCTGATTTTAAAAAAGAGTCATATTTCTGGTACAAGATACATGTAATATTTGTTGATTAAGAATTATGGTTTTGAATATTGTGTACACTTTTACGTATCATTATCATGCATTATATGCAAGTATCTAATGAATTTAAAAAAGAAATTTGATAAATTTTTGCAACAGTTTATTATTATATTCAGCAGTATACCATTAACAGCTCTATATATTAGGGTACGATAAATAGTGATAAGCATATTTACTGCTTATTGACAAAGGACATGCAGTCCACACATACTCAGATAATTAGTTACTGCTGATTGACAAAGGACATGCAGTCCAAAGATACTCAGATAACTAGTTACTGCTGATTGACAAAGTGCATGTAGTCCAGAGATACTCAGATAACTAGTTACTGCTGATTGACAAAGGTCATGCAATCCAAAGATACTCAGATAACTAGTTACTGCTGATTGACAAAGGTCATGCAGTCCAAAGATACTCAGATAACTAGTTACTGCTGATTGACAAAGGGCATGCAGTCCACACATACTCAGATAACTAGTTACTGCTGATTGACAAAGGGAATGCAGTCCAGAGATACTCAGATAACTAGTTACTGCTGATTGACAAAGGGCATGGATTCCAAAGATACTCAGATAACTAGTTACTGCTGATTGACAAAGGACATGCAGTCCAAAGATACTCAGATAACTAGTTACTGCTGATTGAGAAAGGGCATGCAGTCCAAAGATACTCAGATAACTAGTTACTGCTGATTGAGAAAGGGCATGCAGTCCAAAGATACTCAGATAACTAGTTACTGCTGATTGACAAAGGGCATGCAGTCCAAAGATACTCAGATAACTAGTTACTGCTGATTGAGAAAGGGCATGCAGTCCAAAGATACTCAGATAACTAGTTACTGCTGATTGAGAAAGGGCATGCAGTCCAGAGATACACAGATAACTAGTTACTGCTGATTGACAAAGGGAATGCAGTCCAGAGATACTCATATAGCTAGTTACTGCTGATTGACAAAAAGCATGCAGTCCAAAGATAATCTTGGGTTAGATAAGTATTTATTTGGTCATAATGAATGATAAATTGACAGGGAAGTGCATCACACTCTAAGTCAAATCACTTTATGAGTCTTACTTGCATAAATTAAAACTGATTAATAAAGACATAAATAATTTTTAGCTCTACTGGTCATAGACGACAAGAGCTTATCAGATGTTCTGTTATTCATCATCTGTCTTCCAGTTAGGATGTTTCTTATTACCACTCCTAAGCAATTGGATGACTGCCATAAAAGTATCCTTCGTCCTTAAGTCGAGTTGATTCTAACTGATGGTGACACTCTGATATCCAGCATTTGACTTAAGATTCTTATGATCTCTATCTAAATGAAAATGGGGATGAAGTGACTAATAATAAGGACACCACCACAGCGGCCAGCTTTAAAATTTTGTTATTGCTACTCCTTCTGGATGGATGAAATTGGTACTGATTACCTCCAATATGGCCACCACAGAAGCCAGCTTGAAAATCATATTATTTGCTACTTAAGCAGAATGGAAAGTTGTATTGACAAGGGATTTTTGCAAAGAGACATTTCATGATGTCTAGTTCTTCAAAATGAAAATGGTGCTGATCTGACACTGAATATGGTGGCCATCTTCAAAATATTATCATTTCTCCTCTTAAATGGAATTCATAACAACGTGGGGTTTTCACCAGAAGATGTCATATGATATATAGTTGCTTCCAAGTAAAAATGATGCTGATGCCAATCTGGCCACCATAGTGAGCCTCAAGAAAATCTTGTAATTGCTGCTCCTCCTAAATCGATGGTCAAATTGAAATGTTTGCAAATACTACATTGAATATGGTCAGTGTGTTGTTGATTATTGCATTGAATATGGTCACTGTGGTGTTGATTATTGCATTGAATATGGTCACTGTGGTGTTGATTATTGCATTGAATATGGTCACTGTGATGTTAATTATTGCATTGAATATGGTCACTGTGATGTTAATTATTGCATTGAATATGGTCACTGTGGTGGCCATCTAGAAGATTTTGTTACAGCTACTTCTGAATGGTTGATTTTATCAACATGGGATTTTCACCCAAAAAATGGTGCTGATCTTGAAAATCTTTTTAATACTCAAGAATTGTTCAGTATCAGAGATGGTTTCACACCTTAGCAGTTAAAACAGAGAAACTTTGCACAAAAGTGGCTGTTAAACGATCTGTAAAGTACTGCATGGGGAACAAATTTGTAATGTCTCATTTTATGTTGTTATATGTAACCAGGGACCAAATGTACTGACATGACTTTTAAAAAAATTTACACAGAATTGGCAAGGAGACAGATTTAGTCATATTATTAATTTGTAGAAGGGTAGTGGTTGTTGTCAACAATTTCTTTTTTCACAGGCAGAAATGAGTGTCTGTGGCCGTGGAAGTTGTTTTGCATCAGCAGGAAGTAGACTGTGAAGGACTTAGTTAGTCATCACTGCCCGCTGATAGGGTCATCACTGCCCGCTGACTGAGAATTCTTCTAGATAAGATTTCCTTTGCATGAGGAAATTGCACTATTTCTTCTGTTTTTTTTAAGACAGAACAGATGTGACTTCCAAATTTAAATGAAAATAAAAAATTGGTAGTAATATATTTTAAAAACATTCATGAGTGCAAAACAAAGGGCATGGTGACCAAGATGAGTCTTGCATCTAATCAGATGGAGCAGGCTGAAATGGCCTTCAATGAAATTCACTGAGACATAACAGGTAGCCTAATTGGAAGTACTGTTTTTATCTTGACAAGGATCAGAATGGCATATGAACAGATGATAAATCTATGTCTGTAATCTGATATGAAAAATGCAGCCAATATGTCAACCAATAAAAAATGCAACCAATATGTCAACCAATAAAATAGTACCACCCTGTTACAATGACAGACTCTCTAAAGATGAATTTCGATAGGTGTATCAGTAATGTATTACATTGTAGGCTATGTATTGTAAATTGTATCAATATGTGGTAGAGGTGTATCAATCAGTTCAGCCCTAGTAATGACCCTTACTTGGGGATAGATTTCCATCTAATTTCCCATACTTATGGATTTCTTTTGCATATAATGACCATTACTTAGGGATAGATTTCCATTTAATTTCCCTTACTTATGGATTTCCTTTACATATAATGACCATTACTTAGGGATAGATTTCTATCTAATTTCCTTTACTTAGGGGTTTCTTTTACATATAATGACCCTTACTGAGCGATATATTTCCATCTGATTTCCTTTACTTAGGGTTTTCTTTTACACATAATGACCCTTACTTAGGCATAGATTTCCATCTAATTTCCATTACTTAGGGATTTTATTTACATATAATGACCCTTACTTAGGGATAGATTTCCATCTAATTTCATTTACTTAGGGATTTCTTTTACATATAATGGACCTTACTGGAATACATTATGACAGATCTGGGTCTACATTGTGACAGATCTGTGTCTAGATTATGACAGATCTGGATCAGCAGTATGAATGATCTGGGTCTTTATTAATTTTATTATGACAGAACTGGTTCTACATTATGACAAATCTGGGTCTACATTATGACGGATCTGGGTCTACATTATGACGGATCTGGGTCTACAATTTTCACAGTTTGTTATGCAATACACACGAGTAAGTGCAGTATATGTGTTGTAAACTACTACTATATTTTTAGCTTCATGTGAATATTTGTATTGCAGGAATCTTCAAAGATTAGAGGAATTTCCAAATTTGGAGGAATTAGTTTTGGATAACAATGAATTGAGAGATGATGTCCAGTTTCCGACACTGAAGCTCCTCCATACCCTTACACTGAACAAAAACAAAGTATCCTTTTTTGTGCTGCAAGGAGAACAAAGTCTCAGTTGTTAGAGACTTGGTGTGACATGTGATGTGCATATAGTTTAACACCAGAAACTGACCTAGACATTTTTGTAATTGTGGAGATTTTGTGTCAGTTGGGATTTTGTGCTTAATGTCAAAATATAGAATAAAGTTCACTACTCCTTCACTTAAGCATGATCAGATAACACACAAAGTTGCTCATAACATCGAGGCAAGTGTAGATGTCATTATTAGCTCTACTGGTCATAGACAAGAGCAGCTTATGATCTGGTCTGTTGTCTGACATCAATTGTCTGTCGATGGTCCATCCGTACATTAGGAAGTTTGTTATTGCTTCTTCTCCAAAACTACTTGGAGAATTGCCCTAAAATGTATTCACCCCAGGCCTAATTGTTCTTAAATGAAAATGCTGTGATTCGAACATCAAATATTGATGCCATAGTGGACATCATCTTGTTATTGTTACTCCTCCTGAACACACAGTCATATTGACATAGTTTTACTGAAAGACTTTGCATGATGTCTAGTTGGTCCTAAATGAAAATGGTGCCAGTATGATCCCCAGTATGGCCACCATGATGACATCCTGAAAATCTTTTACCACTACACTTCCTGGATGGATGGTTATATCAGCATGGGGGTTTTCACGAACAGACTTCTTATGATATCTGGTTGGTTCTAACTGAAAATAGTGTGGGTCTGACATCCAGTATAGCCACCATGGCAGCCTGCTTGAAAATGTTGTTATTGCTACTTGTTCTCTGTTGATGGTCGTATGGACATGGTGTTTTCACTAGAAGACTTTTTATGATATCTAGTTAGTCCTAAATGAAAATAGATCAGATCTTTTACACAATATGGCCACCACAATGGCAGTCATGAAAATCTTGTTATCCCTACTTCTTCTGAATGGATGGTCATATTGAGATGAGGTTTTGTGCCAAAAGACTTCTTGTAATGTGTAGTTAGTCCTAAATAAAAATGATTGAAATCGGACATGGAGCATGTCTGCCATGGTGGCCATCTTGAAAATCTTGTTATCACTATTTCTTCTTAATAGATAGTCATATCAACATGGGGCTTTCACTAAAAATACTTCTTATGATATCTAGATGGTCTTAATGAAAAAGGTGCCCTTGGACAACCAGTATGGCCAATATGATGGCTATCTTGAAAATCTTTGTTTTCTGTTGTTTTTTCTCCTTTTCTCATTCCCATTTCACAGCTTCTGCCTCCTCCTTAAGCATAGTGACTACCACACTTTGTTTTTTTTAAAAATAGACTTTTCCCATTTTGATAGCTCTCCATTTTGGATGCAACTCCTTATGTTCTACTTGGCACTTAGCTTTCATTTACTTTTTTTCTTTTTACACCTTCTTTAAACTGCACAGAATTGACATCGAATGGCAAGACTAGTGAACACATCACTTCATATATTCTAAGTTAAGACATGAAACTACAACATTCTCCTTCCCCCCAAAATATCAAAGTTTCTGTCGTTAAAATTAATTGGGCAGGGAAATATTTTCTTAATTAGCTACAGTCTTTGCTGCTGTCAGAGGGGAAGGGGGGGGTTCAAGGTGATACAAATGTCATTTATGTTCATCTTGGCCCTCATTTGAAATTGGATGGTATTGTTGTTTAGTCATCCCTGAAAATCTTTGGAATTTTTCAAAGTGTAGAAAATGATCTTTCTAGCCTAGGTGGTGTTTCTGTGTTGATGGATGTTGTACTGAATGATTAATCGTGATATGCATTTTATGCAAACAATAAAATGCCTCCCATTGCTGCTGCACATCACAAAGTCAAACTATGTTCAGGAGTGTTGAAATTTAGGTTTACTGGGCTTTTCTATTTGTGCCAATGGCTCATTCTTTTCCTAAATTAATGCTGCAATTTGACATTTTACCATAAAAATTGACCACTCTTTTACACTATTCTGACTGCCAAAATAATCATGTTTTATGTTTTATTTATGAAGTAAAATCCAACTTCAAAGAAGCGCTGTCATTTATTACAAACATGCCAGTAATCTTTAGTAATGATGGCAGAAACATTCTCATTTAAGGCAATGATGTGTAATAGCTTTGTTTCTTTAACACGCATCTCTATGACTATACCTAACTTCGGTGAACTATGTTTTTCCAAATGGCACCCATATACTTCACCTATGCAAATTAGGGGCCCCGAGTGGCCGAGTGGTCTAAAGCGCTCTCCGTTACGGATCACTGCCATCTCACCTCTGTCTGTGTGGGTTCGAGTCTAGGATTCGGCGAATGTGGATATGTGAGAAAGTTTGCCAGTAGCTTCTCGTGGGTCGGTGGTTCTTTCTGGGGATTTCCCGGTTTCTTCCTCCACCATTAATACTGGCCACCATGTATAGCCTATTGTGTGCTGAAAAATGGCGTTAAGCCCCACAACAACAACAACACCTATGCAAATCAGCCTAATGGGCTCCACCCACAGCAGTGTTCAAAGGACTTGACATGTCCTTGTCCTAGCTATTTTCAACCAGTTAAATAATTTGTGAAAAGGTGGTTGTTTATTGCCAACCACTGTACCTTTTAATTGACTCCATGATAATCAGCTCTATAACCAGCTTCGAGGATTGTTTTACATGAGCAGGACTGTTTACTGTTTTTACATACTACATGCTTCAGGCATGTATAGTAGTGCTTATAAAAATCTGTTTTTTGTTTCCTCTAAAAGATTACTAAAAATCATGCTTTTTAAACACAACCATGTCAAGGTGGGTTTGGGAGTCAAAGTCTTGGTTCATGTGCGACACATTATGCTACAACAGGTATGCTGCTTCACTGACTCACTAAAACAAAGAAATAAAGAGTGAGGGTTATGGCTCACTCTCATCTTCATGTATGCTACCTGGTATTTTATAATACAAATGAAAAAATTGTTTTCATTTTAAAACTAAAATCAAATACAAATACAAATGCCAAAAAGTTAAACATGAACATATTTGCAAAAGCTGACAATGTTAGGAAGTGAGATCTTGGGTCCATTGATTTAGGACAGTTTCATTTCGCCATCAGTGTACACTAATGAAACAGACCCATAATGATCGCTAAACTGTGTTTCTGTTTTTCATCATTTCCAGGGAAATCATATCCAAAACAAGTCAGTAGTTGTTCTAATGGGAATCAAGACTTTGCTAATGGAGAAAATACAATATTGTCCAGACACCATCAAATGTAATCCTAGCAATCTCCTAACATGTCCAAAACAAGTCATTGTTCTAATGGGAATCAAGACTTTGTTGATAGGGAAAATACAGTATTGTCCAGGCACCATCTAGCAATCTTCTAATTGAATGGAGTGGGTACTGCATTTTTCTCCTCATAAAGTCTGTTTTCATCTTCAGTAAGAGGTAATTGATACAAATAAAATTATTCTACACTGTGGTTGTTGCAAAAGCAGACTGCCACCCAGTGGGTTTCTGGTTGATAATGTATGTGTTGGTGACACAAACTTGATTGTCTTTAAGTTTTTGATGAGGATGTTTATCTTTAAAACAAACTACTGCATTCCAGGGAACAATTCATGTATTGTGGATACATGACATGACAGGTGATGAAATTCGCAGGTGTTCATTTGTTCTTGCAGGTAATGAAAAGCAATGGCTACACACTTGACTTTTTCTTTAAGGAGGTCTGACTAGTAAGTCAAAGACTAGAAGATACTGGTACTCTGCTACAAAAGAGCATTGATGCATTTTGTTTCTAAGGGAGTCATTGGAGGTTTCAAATAGTCTCAGATGTATGTCTTCACCATTCAGCAAATACTTGTCCTTACAATGACAAGGCCAAGTGAAAAGGATGCATTATTTCTAAGCTATGTCTTTGGTGGATTTTCTTTTGTCTGACATTAAATCCTACATTATGGTCTGCATCATTGTAAGCAATCAATGCTGTGTCATTAAACTTGCCCATCATATCAGGTTTCAATACCACAGATGGACTGAGTTGTGTGTTCTTGGCTTTTTTCCCAAAAGTTAGGAGATTCTCTGGGCATGCTTGTAAAGGGTAATTGTCAATGCTGTTGCTGACTAGTTTGCACATGTTCAAAATCCACTTTATTGAACAAAAAATGCCTGAAATTGTTGATGGGAGCCAATCTGGTAATTACTGCTGGGCTAGTGTTATCAGTGTTTAGGACATTTACTTTCATGTACAAGAAATTGTTGTTCAGATTGATTTAATCTTCAGTTTTCCCTTTGATTTCAGACTTGATGAAAGATGGTGTTGTAAAAGATGGTGTAGGATGGATGGAATTCTTTCATCATCATCATTGTAGTGGGCATGTCAAACAGGTCAAGTTCTCTCTTGCAACATTCACAAGAATTTCAGTGCATCAATTTTAATGTGTGTGTGTGTGTGTGTGTGATTTAGATTTTTAACGTAGCTTTAACAATTTTTCAGTCATATCGTTATGATGTCTGCAGTGTGACAGTTTATAGTGATGTCTAGCACTGGGGCATCATGTCGCAGACATGTGGCATGATGTCCCACCCAGTCACATTATCCTGACACCAGGCCAACCAGTCCTAACACTTACCTCTTAATGCTGAGCGCCAAGCAAGGCAGCTGTTAGTACCATTTTTGTAAGTCATTGGTATGACTTGGCCGGGGTTTGAACCCGCAACCTCCCGCATCTGAGGCGGACACTCTAACCACTTGACCACCGGAGCAGTCAATTTTAGTAATTAAAGACATGAAAGTCTTTGGTGGTTCTTCACCTCTTATTCAATTTTTGTTGTGTCTGTTAGGTCTTATTTGCTTTTGTTTGTTTCTTTTTACTTGTCCTTGCAACTGCATGGAGGATGACTCTGGCTTTGACAGGAGTGTGAAGTGAATTTATTGGCGTTTCATGGGGTGTCATGAGTTCTTTTTCCTGTCTGGATCAACACATATTTTCCTGAACACTTGTCAACACCTGTTTGGGACTCTGTTTGTCGATGAGCACATTTTGGATCAGTTCTTTCCTTGAATCAAGGCCGCATTGTTTACTGCATGCAATCCTTGGGAGAAATTGGAGATTTTAAGATGGGTGCCACAGTCGGTAAGCATGATGAGAACACACTACCAAACACAGTAGGAAAGTGTGACAAGAACACACTACCAAACACAGTAAGAAAGTGTGGCAATAACACACTACCAAACACAGTAGGAAAGTGTGACAATAACACACTACCAACACAGGAGGACAGTGTGATGAGAACACACTACCAAACACTGTAGGAAAGTGTGTTGAGAACACACTACCAAACACAGGAGGACAGTGTGATGAGAACACACTACCAAACACAGGAGGATAGTGTAAAGAGAAGACACTACCAAACACAGGAGGATAGTGTGATGAGAAGACACTACCAAACACAGGAGGATAGTGTGATGAGAACACACTACCAAACACAGTAGGAAAGTATGATGAGAGCACATTACCAAACACAGTAGGAAAGGGTGATGAGAACACACTATCAAACACAGGAGGAAAGTGTGATGAGAAGACACTACCAAACACAGGAGGAAAGTGTGATGAGAAGACACTACCAAACACAGAAGGAAAGTGTGATGAGAAGACACAACCAAACACAGGAGGAATATGTAACGAGAACACACTACCAAACACGGGAGGAAAGCGTGATGACAGCACACTGCCAAACACAGGAGGAATGTGTGATGAGAAGACACTACTAAAAAAAGGAGGAATGTGTGATGAGAAGACACTACCAAACACAGGAGGAATGTGTGATGAGAAGACACTACGAGAAGACACTGCCAAACACAGGAGGAATGTGTGATGAGAAGACACTACCAAACACAGGAGGAATGTGTGATGAGAAGACACTACCAAACATAGGAGGAATGTGTGATGAGAAGACACTACCAAACACAGGAGGAAAGTGTGATGAGAAGACACTACCAAACACAAGAGGAAAGTGTGACAAGAACACACTACCAAAACAATGTCCTCACTGTTAAGTTGATCCTTGTTACATGGTATACGTGAGAATTGTTTTCAAACATGTAGTTTCATTGTGACTTATCCATTGGAGATTATAACACATTGTCCAGTTACTCCATTTATACCAATATAGACACTATCAAACTAAGATTTACTGAAAGGAAGATAATGGAGATGTACAAAAATTCTTGGTATATGTGATATGTGTTTTTTCTTTCATAAGCAGGTGTGGCATAATCAACTTTAAGGGAATGACACTCAGCAACAGAGTGGTTGTGTTTCCCCCCAAGTTGTACTCAGTGACATTAGAGTATACAAACATCAAAACAAGTCCTTTGTTAATTTCTATAGGTATCAAAGAATTGGTTGATGTTGTTGACATTTTTTGTTGGATTGAAAGCTGTTTTTTCACCCAAAATATCCAAAGGACTTGGAGTAAATTTGACAGATAGCATTTTGCTGTCAAAAAAATCAATTGTTAGATATGGAGGGGATGAATAATACTTGATCATTTCATGTCTGTTGATTTTGCAGTCTCTTGCCAAACTGATCACTGAAAATAGTTGAAATCAATATCACTGAGATGTTGAGAAATAAAATAATATCTTGCAGGAATTCTTATGCCATATACATCATTCAGGGATTGGCTGGTTTAGTTAATTCTTGGTTATAAAAGCCTTGATCATTTTTGTTGAGTATTCTTACACGTGTTTGTAGATAATAAGTATTTGTGTGATGAGAGTGGTTTGATTCTATTCTTGACTTGATTTGGATGAATGATTTCTACCAATGCCACTTCCCAGTGAGCTCCATGGTCCCATTGTATGACTTGAGGTATTTTTGTTGTTTAGAATCACATCCATAGAACTGTCTCGAGTAAAGTCAAATAAAATTGAGTATTCATAGATTTATGATTCTTGTGGTTGTGTTGGAGTTTGGGCGGCTACCATTGTTGTTATTACTGTCATTATATTTCAGTGAGATATAGGGAAGAAGATAGCCTACACAGCTGGTCAGTAAAATGGTCCATATAGGGAAGAAGATAGCCTACACAGCTGGTCAGTAAAATGGTCCACAGTTGTGTTTCCTTGTTGCAAATTCAAGCTTAAAATGGTAACTCCATTTTAATCAATATACCATAAAGATCTGACAGAAAAAGATGATTTGATGTTTAGAACATGTTCTCCATACTGCACCCACTGTTGTTTTTGTTTCTGTAGCACATAGAGTGATGAAAAGGAAGAAAGGACACGGTGTTTAATAGCATGGTTAGCACTTCTTCTCCTTTTTATAATCGATGATGTGCGATGCTGCAATACAAGTATAAAAAATGGGTAGATATCAATTCCAATGGAGTTTGACTTCTTGTTTATGTAATTTTCCCACTTTATGTGTCATTTGATCTAGAATGCTTTTGATATTGTACACATTGTCATCTTTTTCATGGTCACTTGTTGGAACTCAGGCAAGGAAAAAGTTCCTTTTCAACACTTCTTGTTTTATATCTTCCATTTTATATGCAGGTGGGTGATGCCCCCCCCCCCCAGCAGCCCTGTGACAAAAAACAATTCTGTCTTTCAGTTGGTTACTATTCATTTGACAAAAGTTATTTTGTTTCTCCAGTATAAACTCTGTGTCCTGTGTTTAACGTTTCTTTCTTTTTGGATGCTATCTTTGAAGATCCAAACAATTGATCAAACACTACCACTTCATTTTGTGGAGTCACTTGTTCTGGGGCATGTCGATTACTGCGATAGTATGAATAATTGTAGGCTTTCACAAGACATGGTAACATGTTGATATATTTGAGAGTACGTTAATGTGTGAAATATTTCTGCATGCATTCTATCAAGGTTCTTTGAAAATATTCCATAACACTGACTTCGTTTTCAGGATTCTCAGTGCTGTTAGAATGAATGTGTTGTTTTTTCAATTTTTCTGAAAGGTTGGTTGAGAAATTCAGTGTCTTTGTCAGCTTGGAATTGCAAAATGTGTCAGCCAATTTGTTCCAAGATGATTTTCAAAGCTCACACTTCATCTGAACCTGATTTGTGTGTCAAAGGTACCATCTAAGCCAATTTTGAAAACACAGTAATGATACACAAAAATATTTCAAATCACGATTATACAAAGCCAAGGGAGATAAATCTGCTAAAGCAACTTGCAATCGATGATTGATTTCTGTGATGTTCATTTTACTTCCTGGAAATTTTTGTCAGATGGGCTTGTGAGACACGGATATTGTTCTTGCAACAGTTATTGCATATTCTGCAGATATACATTTTTGAATTAGGCTGCACAGATACATTTTTGAAATCCTCCATTGCCATCAGCATGGGCAGGATAGTAGTAGATGCCTGCTTAACATGTGGCCATATTTTGGTTCAGTGAGTCATTAAAGTTTTTGATGCCTTTAGGTTCATGTAGTAATTTGGTTTGAGACTGTTTGTTGTTGCTGCTTCTCCTAAATGGAAAGCATAATCAACATTGGGTTCTTATAAGAAAACTAGTTGTGATGTCTGATTGGTCTTGAATGAAAATGGTACTGATGTGACATTAAATATGGAATGTTGTGACTAATTCTTGAGAATGGATTGTCATATCAACATGGGGTTTTCACCGAAAGTTTTCTGTTGGTGTCTAGTTTGTCCTAAATGGAAATGGTGCTTATCCTAAATTCAATATGGCTGCCAAAGTGACTGATTTGATAATCTTGTTGCTCAAGAATATCATAGATGGTTTCAGTGCTTAGCAGTTAGAAATAAGAAATTGCCTTATTTTAAATTCCTGGAAATTCTTTTTAGACTGTAGAGGATCAGTCCCTTTGATGGACTTTTGAAGTTTTGTGTGAGTGAATGATGGTGTGAATATATGAGCAATCCTACCCTTTTTTCCTTCCATATCATGTTAAATTTCCATATCTTGTCATAGTTGACCATATTGTTAAACCTTTGGACATTTTTAACATTACATTTCCCCTTTCCTTCCATAGCGGTCAATTAACCCCATATTATACGACAATGTTAAATTACATCACCTTACTGCCCTGCAATGTTAAATTCCAGTGTCACCCCATTCTATCTCACAGTGTTTAATCTACATTTCTCATTATACCATTCCACAATGTTAAATTTTCATTTCCCTCCATAGGATCATATTTTCCCCATATTGTCTCCCATAACTACTCCTGAATGATGGCATTGGACTTATTTAATATATAATTTATGTCGGAATGAAAATGATGCAGATCTGACTATCAGCATATCTGAATGATTGATAATGAGTTTTGAAATAAGACCTAATTGTCCTAGGTGTCAAGTCAAGGTGCATTGTATGCATTTTGTTCTTCATTGAACTTTTAACACAGCTACCTGTACATATACAAGTGAATTTTGACTTGACTTTATGTTTAGTTGCATTCCCATGAGCAAGTTAATAGTCAACATTCTGACACTGATTTTAAGGTCAAAGGTCATGACTTATGTTTTGTAGCTGTAGCTATACTGATTTGTGAGCATTGTAATACAAAGAAGTATGAATGGATTTTATTAAAATCCAGTTTTTGAAATATCTGATGAATAACCTGAATGATGTCACTTAAAAAACTTTTATTTTCTCATTCAAAAACATATAATTACAAATTTAACCAATATTAGTACATGGATATATCCTGACATTGTTTGAGACAAATTGAATGATTTTCTATTTACAATATCAAGTTTATGGTCAATGGTTGTGACAGTGTAATTTGTCCTGAACTTGCAATTATTCTGTGTGCATGTCAGACATGTAAGAAAATAGTTCCATTAGCAAATTTTGTATTTTGGATATTCTCAAGAATATCAAATATTGTTTCAATACTTAGCAGTTAAAAATAATAAATGGTTTTATCTTGGATTCCTGGAAATTCTTTTCAGCCATTAGAGAATTAGCTCCTTCAAGGGACTCATTTTTTTTTTTTTATGGAAGAGGGAAGAAATTAGCTCCTATTTGCTTAAACATAAAAAAAATCACTGCTTAGAATTTATAAGTCAAAGTTTGACATATTGCTTGTGTTATGAAAAATGGTAGGTGGTGCCAAAGATTGTCATCATGCAAAAAGCAAATTTTAATATAAGAAATAATTTGTTCTGTAAGATTTTGATTGACAAAAATATTTACTAAATAAATAATGCTATACAGCACTATATTCATCAATGAATAAAAATGCAGGTAAATGCTTACTGGTTGCCACATATAAGAAATAAACACAAATTAAACTGAAATTCATGTTTCGGTTTTTCTTTTAATTTGGTTTCAGTGTAACTGTCATAAATGTGATATGTCCTCTTAAATGTTTGGTTTGTATTTGTTTGTGAGTAGATCTATGAGTTGGTCCTTCATCTGCCCTCAGTTTTGGGAGGAAAATGAGAAGTGTTCTAACAACTTACTTTTCTAGGCAGCTATTCCCAGAAATTCACCTCATTGCAAACTCAAAACACTGTTAGTTGTTCTCTTGGAGTTACTTTCCTCAAGAGCTGTTTGATTGTGTATAAATGAAATTTAAAAGAAAAATCACATATTTGATAGTATGTAATGCCTTTATTCAAGTCTTGTTGGTATAAAGAAATACTGTGTGATTTGCCCTGAACTTGCAATTATTATGTCAGACATGTAACAAAATAGTTCCATTAGCACATTTGGTATATTGGAGTTTCTCAAGAATATCAGATATTGTTTCAATACTCAGCAGTTAAAAATAATAAATGGTTTAAAGAAGCACTGTGTGATTTCATAATTTGATATCTCAGAATTAGGTCTTCACCTGATTTCATGTTTCAGTACCTCTTACCGAGGTTCTCAATATTATTTCATGTTTCACCTCTGGCTGAGGTCCTAAATATGATTTCATATTTCAGCAGCTCTGACTCAAGTGTTTAATATTATAATGCCCTTGTGTGGTTCTAAATTTTTTGAAAATATTTGTTTAAATGAAAAATCTATGAACAGTTTCAGCCTGTTTCAAGAGTATAATTTCCTTACATAACTACTAAAACTACATTTACTAACACCACCAACTTTATCCATTTTTGCATATTCTGTGTAATACACTGAAAGGAATGAAAACTGCATATCCTAGGTAGTACACTGAAAGGAATGAAAACTGCATATCCTATGTATGCTGAAAGGAATGAAAACTGCATATCCTATGTAGTATGCTGAAAGGAATGAAAACTGCATATCCTATTTAGTACCTTTAAAGGAATGAAAACTGCATATCCTATTTAGTACCTTTAAAGGAACGAAAAGTGTATATCCTTTTTGTAGTACACTTAAAGGAACAAAAATTCATATCCTTTTATAGTACACTTAAAGGAACACAAAATGCATATCCTGTGAAGGATACTTAGGGGAACAAAAATGCATATCCTCTGTAGTACACTTAAAGGAAGAAAATGCATATCCTTTGTAGTACACTTAAAGGAAGGAAATGCATATCCTTTGTAGTACACTTAAAGGAACAAAAAATGTATATCCTGTGAAGGATACTTAGGGGAACAAAAATGCATATCCTCTGTAGTACACTTAAAGGAAGAAAATGCATATCCTTTGTAGTACACTTAAAGGAAGGAAATGCATATCCTTTGTAGTACACTTAAAGGAACAAAAAATGTATATCCTGTGAAGGATACTTAGGGGAACAAAAATGCATATCCTCTGTAGTACACTTAAAGGAAGAAAATGCATATCCTTTGTAGTACACTTAAAGGAAGGAAATGCATATCCTTTGTAGTACACTTAAAGGAACAAAAAATGTATATCCTGTATGGTATACTCAGGGGAACAAGAATGCATGTCCTTTGTAGTACACTTAAAGGAATAAAAATGCATATCCTATGTAGTACATTTAAAGGAATGAAAAGTGTATATCTTATGTAGTAGACTTAAGGGAACAAATATGCATAACCTTTGTAGTACACTTAAAGGAACAAAAACTGCATATCCTGTGTAATACACTTAATGAAATGAAAAATGCATATCCTATGCAGTATGTTTAAAGGTATGAAAACTGGCATAAAGAAGGGCGTTTAAAAAACTTGAATCCTCTAAATCTTAATACTCTTACAATTTAAAAAAAAAAATTCTATTGCAGAGAATTATGGACATATTCCTTTCAGCTTCACCATGTAATAATTATTGAGCAAGAAGTGATTCATAATCTTAGCAAAGAAGAAGATGGAGTAAAATATGTATTTTACTGCAAATTAACAGATTATCTATTCATTGTAAATATTGGATGAAAAAAGTTGTAAACCAAAGACAAGTGCTGATAGGACATCAGTCAAGATTTCAGTAGATGATATACCCATATCAAGTAATGTCATAGGAAACTCCTTTTTATATTTTTGCATCAACCAAATAGATTTGGTTTAAATATATTCATAAAAATTGGGTTTTTGCAAAAGTTTGCTAATGTAATTTCTCAGTAATCTTTAACTTTCTGTGCCATCAGTTTTTTTTCTGTAAAACTACATTTTTGAGTAAAGAGGTCTTGCTATATTTATAAAGGTCTGCAAATGTATGTACTTAAAAATCAGATGACAAATGTATGTACTTAAAAATTAATGGCAACATTATATTTTGGTCCTTAATCTTATTTTAGCTAACTAATCTAGAACAGTTGTTACAGAATATACAGAACAGTTTACCAAAGTTGACGTACCTGAGTCTGCTTGGTAATATAGCCTGTCCAAACCAACTGTCTGCACAGGATAAAGATGAAGAGGATTATCAGAGATATAGGTAATTTGTTTTCTTTGTCCGCATCAAACTTCTTCCAGGATTGCATTGTTAAATAACACCACTACCTTCACTGGCTGTTTGATTCAGAGTTCAGCATAAATTTTCAGTTAAATTTTGTACCACATGATGAAATTCACAATGACAAGATAATATATGCATAACAAAGCAAAAAAAGTCATTTTGAAACTTATTGCCCACACTGAAAAAACTCCATAAAAACAAAAGTAGCATTTTTTGTAGAGAGTATGTTTTTGCAGGCTGTTATTGTATAGCTTCCTGTAGGCCAAAAACTGGCACAAACTAATTTTCCAGTTAGGAGTAAAATAATTAAATCTTTACATTTTGGGAATATGTCCTGTACACATGTGAATAATCTATGGCACTATTGGTATTTGGAATCAGGCAATTGCATCATTTGTTTAGCAGCTTCAGTCCTCACTTTAGACAAGGTTGATTGAGGTACGTTTGTCGAGCAGCTTCAGTCCTCACTTTAATCCAGGTTGATTGAGGTACATTTGTCGAGCAGCTTCAGTCCTCACTTTAGTCCAGGTTGATTGAGGTACATTTGTCGAGCAGCTTCAGTCCTCACTTTAGACAAGGTTGATTGAGGTACATTTGTCAAGCAGCTTCAGTCCTCACTTTAGACAAGGTTGATTGAGGTACATTTGTCAAGCAGCTTCAGTCCTCACTTTAGATAAGGTTGATTGAGGTGCATTTGTCGAGCAGCTTCAGTCCTCACTTTAAACAAGGTTGATTGAGGTACATTTGTCGAGCAGCTTCAGTCCTCACTTTAGACAAGGTTGATTGAGGTACATTTGTCAAGCAGCTTCAGTCCTCACTTTAGACAAGGTTGATTGAGGTACATTTGTCGAGCAGCTTCAGTCTTCACTTTTGTCCAGGTTGATTGAGGTATATTGTAACAAATATGGACACTGAAAGTAACATATCCCATTTCACATAATAGGTGATAACTATAAATTGTGTAAATACAGAACTTTAATCCCATTTCACATAATAGGTGATAACTATAAATTGTGTAAATACTGAACTTTAATACACAAATTCAAGTTTGGGGTGGGGAATGAAATACAAGTCACGGAAATCTCTTTTATAATATTGATATAAGACTTGTCAAGATGCATCCTCACCAGGTTTCATAGGTTGGATAGTTTGTTTTTAGCATGCAAAATAAAATTATGTGGTCATGTGCTAGATGCAAAAATGAACCCAAAGCCAGTGCAGTATAATATATAGGTCACCATGACAGTCTTTCTTCTATCAGTATGGTACTAACATAGTTGTATACCACCATTTAGTTTCACTATTCCAGCATAAACAGTGCCTGAGAAATAAACAACAGAATGTGACCAAAGTGAATAAAGCTGAAATATGAGTCATAGTGACCTACTTTTGTAATAAGAGTATTGCACTTATAATTGAGCATCCTTTGGTTAATGTTCATGATTCTCAGTACAGTAGTGTTTAAATAGTATGAAAACCTGTATGGTCATCTTATGCAAATATTTAAACAAGAATGTGGCATGTGTGTACCAGGTTAGTTAGTTGATGACAGTGATTGTATCATGACAGTGATTGTATCATGACAGTGATTGTATCATGCTTTGATGGGATCCAGACTTAAGATTCTAGTCAAACATTTTTATGCAACTTTTGACCAACACCAATTCTTAAGGTTGCTACTGATCTTCAGATAAATGTTAATGAGAGTTACCTCTGCAGTTCATTAGAACCTCATTTTCACTGAACATTTCCAAAACGTTCCCCATTGTTATTCTGATGGATTGCTTTCAGATATTATGTTTTACATCGACTCCCATCACTGAAGTTTCTGGACTCTACCTCAGTCAGTAAAGAAGAACTTGTAGAAGCCAAAAGGGCAGGGCCTTTTATGAGGGTTGTTAGGGCAACAGAAGAGGAGGTGAGCATACATTTCCTTTTTACTGTGCCAGTGTACATATATGAATTCAGTTAATGCAGTGGGTTTTCAGTTAGCATAACAATTCATGACCAGATTAGACCAGGCCATGTTGTCCATCATGGTGTGTTACTGGGCAGGGCACTTGACTCAGATTGCACAATATAACTTTTCTCTTACTAATCTGCCATCAAACACCAGTCAGTTAATCAGTGCAGTGGTAACACATTTAATTTACACGCATGTATTCCCAGATTAAATTCCCATTTCCAACATGTGCAAGGTTAGATGTTTGTTGATTCAAAGTTTTTCCAGTTTCCTTCACCTCTAAGAGCACCATACACCATGATCAAGATACTAGTTCAGGTTGTGAAAACTATTTTCAAGTGATGTTAGATGAACAGTGTATGAACTACTGTGAAATCTGTGTTTTTCAATGGGTATTGATTTCCTTGGTGTACCAATTTCCAATATGTACCAATTTTCATGGTGTACCAATTTCCATCAGGTACCAAGTTTCATTGTGTCTCAATTTCCATCAGGAAAAAGTTTTCACAGATTTCATGGTTGCTACAAACCATGAATTTAAAGACCAGCTAATAATGATTCATAATTTAAGTTTTGGTCAAATTGTCATTCTTCACAAGACAACAGAAATGTGGACCAGAAGAGCTCATGGGATGGCATGTTGTTAATTTGAGTGTTGTCTGTCATTTGTCCATCTGTTAGCACTAGTATGTTATTGTTACTCATCCTAACTACTTGGAGGATTGCCATGAAACTTGACACAGACAATCATCCCATGGTCTGTCTAGTTTGATCTAAATGAAAATGGTGCTGATAAGGCATCAGCATGGCCACCATAATAACCATCTTGAAAATCGTGTATTGCTACTCCTCCTGATTGGATTGACATATCAATATGGGGTTTCAGTGAAAGACTTCTTATGCCCTCTTTCTGGTTTTAAATGGAAATGATCCAGAACTAACAGCTAATATAGCCAGCATAACAGACATCTTGAAAATCTTGTTATTGCAACTTGGTGGTCATATCAAAATTAGGTTTTCACCAAAAGTCTTATCATATTATCCAGCTGGTCCCCATGGTGCCAATCTTAATCCAGTATGGCTGCTTTGGTGACCATCTTAAAAATTTTGTTATTGTTCAAGAATATCAGAGGTGGTTGTGACACTCAGCAGTTATAAAGAAGAAATGGTCATATCTTGGATTCTTGGAAATTCATTTTGGTAAGTAGAACCTTAGTCCTTTGTAGCAGTCTTTGGTTAATAACGTTTCAGATGTTAATGCCAAATATAGGATTGTACAAATTTACCCAAGCAATTTCATGGGCTAGAATGCAGTGATTTGCATGGCAGAATATTTCAACATATTTTTTATGATTATTTTATGCATTTGCATTGTTTAATTAATATTAATTTTTATCATGCACAAATAAGAGTGAATTAATAACTTCTTCAAATTCAGTGGACCAGTATTTAAATGACTAAGTTACAAAAAGTGGTATATGAACCATATTAAAAACAGTTTGAATCTAATGTATACTGTATTTGTCAAAACTTGAGGTGATCTACAGCTAGTGTACACTGTACTATTCAAAAGATGAGGTGTTTGACAGCTAGTGTATACAGTACTTGTCAAAAGGTGAGGTGTTTGACAGCTAGTGTACACTGTACTTGTCAAAAGGTGAGGTGTTTGACAGCTAGTGTACACAGTACTTGTCAAAAGGTGAGTGTTTGACAGCTAGTGAAGTACAGAATATTTAAAGAGGTAAAAATAGGTCATGGTTGAAATAGTTGTCTAAAATGCATGCTAGACTATATACATTAGTTTAAATTGCTAACATTTGTATTCATGATAAAGAACACAAATTCTAAGTTTATCTCACATATGAAGAATTATTGGTGGTGGTGATTGGATGAGGGGGTACTTATATTTTGATGTTACATACATTATGAGGCTTGTTGGAAGCTAATGTTTGCTACCCAACAAAAATCAGATATGAGCAGAAAACCACCAAAATACATAAACAACAGTTTGCATCTTCTTCCCTCCCCCACCCTCAATAAAAAATACTAAGATGATTTTGTTTAATATCCAAAAAATACCTTAAAAGAAGATGTTTCATTCTAAACTCATCAATATGAATATTTCAGTGTACATCAAAGAAAGTATCAAGTTCAGGAGTCTGTCTGTTGAAGACAATTATTACACTGATATATTAAATGTTGCATCTGGTTTTGTTAATATGTGCTAACAGGCTATACCACTGCATGATAGTTTCACTATTCAGTACACAGTTTGTGACTTTGTTAGTAGGTTATACTAATTTATTTATTTTCTTCATAATGCTATTACTTCATATTGAAATTGCAATCATTGGTATTTTTTTTAATGGGTAACCCTAATAAATACCAAACTTACAAGCTTTCATACATTACACCAAGGTGTCACCTTGTGACATGAACATAAAATAATAACCTGATTCATGTTTGCATTGTAGTAGTTTTGTTTTTATGTGTAGTTTGTTAATTTATTCACTGTTATCATTGAAAATGTATTGACAAAATCAGTTTTTTTCTTTTATCTTGAAATATTTTCCAGTTTAATTTAATACATTAAGTATCTTAGTGAACATTTATGGAAACAATCATTTTGTTTACTTCAGGACTGTTTTTCTTTAAACAATGTGTTTTCATATTCTCACCTGTCATGCCTTGTACAAATTCACTACTATTCTTTATAAGAATGCTGTACATGTGAGGGACCCTGGGTGGCTAAGTGGTCTAAAGCACTCATCTTTACCAATCACTGCCATCTCACCTCCATGTGGGTTCGAGTCTCAGACTTGGCAACTGTGGATATGTGAGAAAGCTTGCCAGTAGCTTCCTGTGGGTTTATGGTTTTGATCAGGGTTTTCCCCAGTCCTTCTTCCACCAGTCATATTGGCCACCATGTATAGCCTATCATGTGCTGAAAAATGGCATTAAACTCACAATAACAAAGAAAACAGCTCTTCATGTCTGTAATGCATTTTGTATATATTCATCTGTAATGCCTTGCACATGTTTCATAGTAGCTTTAGATCAATTATCTAGTTTAATTGCTTTGTTGTCTAAAGACACCACAGCTTGTAAACATTGTACAGTTAAACCTGTTATGAGAGACCACCCCTTCTGCCAACAAAAAGCGGTCTTTCAAGACAGGTGGTCTCTTATTGCAGGCTTGTACATAAAGACCAGCTTCCAAGGTCCAATTTCAGAACAATTTCAAGAAAAATAACCACAATCACTGTACATATATTTTATTCTTTATTAATATTTCTTGCATGCATATTGTATGCATTCATCTAAAAACAAAATTATATAGCAATAAAGATATACTTCTGTCATTAAACATGAAATCACATTTACATTTGAAGATCACATGTTTTAGCATATGAAATCGTTTCTGAATTACTTCTTTTTCTTTATAACAACCTAAACTTGTTTTACCGACGTTTTAACCGCTTTTTGCGAGTGGTCTGCTCTTTTTCACTTCTTTCAGTTACAATAATTATTTTCTCCAGCCTTAAAATTTGGCTCTTTTTAGTTGGAGGGTCATCCATTGTCATTAAGGTTCTAGGTGTTAAAATTATTAGTGCTCAGTTGTAATATCGAATGTAAAGACGGTTTTGACTGGACTGTGGGAAAATATGAAAAAACTATACATGTGCATTGCATATCTAGCAATTAATGAAATAAAAAGAAACAATTATCTCATCCAGAAACAGAACCATTTACTCAGAGACAAAAGTCAACAGCTTCATTCAAAGATGTAACTAGGATTAACTCTATAAGCTAAGTGTGTAACCCGGTCGCACCAACTTGAATAGACGACAGCTTTGTGATTGGGCTGTAATCACTTAACATCGGGGAGAAAAACGACAAACATCACAAGTCTTGAAGACTATCAATTGAATCCCACAAACGATTCTCTCTTGCTGGCTTAATAGACAATGACCTTATTCATCCCCAGCAATACAGATTAATTCTAAACCACAACGGCAATTCGTGACATGTACATTAGCCTGGTTTACGGACTGTAGCATCTATCACCGGTAGCAACAATCCTTTTATTAAATATTCCTTTTATGCTTGTTTTTGATCAGAACAATCATTACTAATCAAGCGGTCATTGTAACAATTGACTACATATAGGTCAGTGGTGTCCATCTGTTCTTGCGATACGGTCATTCACATTGATGTGGGGTCCTGCAATTAAGGCCGGGAAGCAGGCTGAGTGCGGGAGCAATTAGTCTGGTTCCCTGCTTTGTATGCTCCCTAAACGAATAGCGGAAAACAACGCAGGGAGCATACGAAGCAGGGAACCAGACTAGGAAATAATCTACATACACTTTAGTCTGGTTTACAACAGAAACTATAAAACACTATAAGAATAGCTAAAATATTCAGACATTGGTAGCCAGCCTATTTTTTTATATTTTTTTGTTTTTATTTAGAATGGTATGAGCGGTCATTCTTACAGGGATTAAATAAAGGTCGGTGGAGTTTATCCTCATTTCTGCGATGCGGTCGTTCATAGCAGTGTCGAAATGCATATTTTGCCAAGACATCGTGGTAGCTGGTCACGTTCAGCAGGTGGTCGCTCATAACAGAGCGCTTATATAATAAAATTGATCCGTGCATTACGATTGTGGTCGGATATGACAGGTGGTCGCTCATAACAGAGGTCGCTCATTGACAGTTTTTACTGTATCTAAAAAAACTGAAAATGGTGGGCTCCAAACAAGCTGAAGCTCCAGATAATGATTTCATTCAGCCAATACTGGCCGATGATAGCAATGATGACAGTCAGAGGTCTCACTCAGATTGTAAAACCAGGAGTCCAGGACTCCTATTTCGGTAACAATAGGAGTCCCGCCAGTAAAAGTTGCAGTCGCCATACGGGTATTGTGCATACATGAAGTGTCTAAACATTCCGATGAGAAGAACCAGTGGTTGTCATTGAGTTTAATTTTTTCCAAATTCTCTATACCACTGATGTACAGTTCTTTGTCCATTAGAGTCAGATTGAATTTTGTCAATTGAAGGAAAGATCTTGTTGCAAACATTAAGCCATGCATCACTTTCTTACACCTGACTACTGTTCCATCTGAAGTATCAGTTCTAGCAGCTTTTGAATTTCATTACAACTGTCAATTTGTCGTTTAACCCCAAAATATTTATTCAAATTTGCAGACAGCATTTTGTCTAAGTCTTGAGGTGTCTTGATTCTGAAGATCACATGCACTACTTATTTGGCTACAATAGGAAACAAAAACAATAATGAAAGCTGAAGTTGTTCATTTAATGTACTCTTATAATTAACACAGGTACATCTCTGGGTCTTTCTGGCTCTAAATTCAGTCAGTGTAAATATTAGAACATTTTCCCACCAGTTGGCAGCTAGTCAAAGTCTTTGAACTTGCCACCCTGCTATTGCATCATGTTCTTTTTGATGTACTCTGATAATGACAAACGTGTACATCTGGGGGCCTTTCAGCCACTTAATTCTGTCATTGTAAAATGATCAACTGACCAACAGATTTTCCTACTCAGAGGGTGGCTTTAGCAGGACTGGCAAGCCTTTGAATTTGCCACCCAGCTATTGCGTGCATACAGAGGACTCCTGCTTAAGTGATTTTCTGCATCCCAGTTAAAATAATTTTGTCCAAATACACGTGCTTAAGCGTTTTTGAGACTTCTGACAGTCATTAAGGAGGTTCTGAAGCGTAAGAAATTAACAGAGCTGGCAACAAGTTCTTGGAAATGCCAGTGGGTTATTTTGAGCATGAAAAATGTAAAATATGAGTGCAGTGTACACAATGGATAGACCAAAACTGCACATCAGCCAACTCCTTGTTCAGTATTATTTCAAAATGAAATGTAGAGATGGGGAACATTAAGCTTATAAACCAAGTAGTTATGAGTAACAGGGCTTTCCTTATCAGCCGGGAGTCAGGAGATTTACCCGGCTTTTTCTTTACACAAAGCTACTTAAAAAATTCCCAAAACAACACTTGCATCCCCGATGTGTGAGGTCCTCCCCCCAGCTAACTTTGGCAACTCAACCTCAACTATTAATTCAAATGGAACGGCCTGGAGTAGTAACAATAACAAACTTATGCTAATGGGCAAATGACATGAGACCATCCCAGGAGCTCTTCTGCTCTATGACCAGTAAAGCTAAAAACCAGAAATAACATGGTGACATCACATATGAAACATCTTTCTTCACTTACATTTGTTAATGGTTGGTAATTCTTATTTGACAATTGGCATATATTTTCTAGAAAAATACAGAAAGGATGAAATCATTTTGCAGAGACCTACCCATTTTTTTTTTTAGTGTACTTCACACTTAACATTTCTTACCTTCTTGAAGATCCACTTCTTAATGACATCTGAAACAGAGAGAAAAAAAGTCTGCACTTAAAATGCTGCAAAATTATGGATTTGATGTGTGTTAGAATTTCAGGACTTGAAATTACCAGAAATGCTTCAGCATCCATGAGGACAACTACTATTTATTCTCTACTAGTCCACCAGAGTTATTACTAGCCCATCCACCCAGAAAATATGTGCTAACACTACAATAAATTTCAAACAGCGAAAAATTCGGATCCATGATGCAGGTTAAAAATCTATGACAAAATACTGTTTATTTACCTAGAACACACTCTTACTCAACCATACCTTATAGAAACGTAAAGCTGATTATGCAGACAACAGAAAATTTGATGGTGTCAAAGGTTGTTTTCCTGAACCTAATATGGAACCCATCTGATATCAACTGTAATTAAAAACTGAGACCAGTCTGATCCCACTTGAATAAGCATTCATTAGTATGGACGAGTAATTCAGTTGTATGAACTTGATCAAAACAACCTAATGCAGTCTATTCTAGGATATGTGATCATGGGATTCACACTAATATCTCAATAATTATACCAATTTCACATGATTAGCTAGCCAGATATTAGTGACTTTTATTGTAAATATATTATATTTGAACAATCAAATATCTGTATTTAACATTCTTAAAAATTGAATAGTAAAACAATTGCCAATGGTTTCAATAAGGAAGGACTTTAAAAAAACTGAAAATAAAACGTGTCCCTCAGTATAAAGAGTTAATGCTTGTGCATCATTGCATTTCCTTAGTGTTCTAAATTTTGATAATAATAATAATAATAATAATAATAATAATAATAATGATGTGTCTGTTTATTTTGAAGGTCAATAACATGGAGAAGTGAATTCCTCAATGCGTATTCTCTCTCTGAAACTTTATTGCATGCTTGCTGGCGTAATAAACAGTAAATTATATCCACTTCATGGCGAGATGGTGGACAAACTTTTCTTAAACTTAACCATGCTCTCTCTCCACCCTAACAATGATGTCTGGAGAAATGAAACATTTTATCTGGTAGCTTTGGAGGTTTCTATACTATTGTGTATAACTTACCTGCTACATCTATTACATCTGTCTGCTACCAGATTAAGCTTTATAACTGGGATAGGGTTTATAAAGAAGCACAGAATGTTTTGCCATACTGTCAAGATGTCAATAATTTCAAATTAGGTTAGGCAGTATTGCCTGTTAGTTTCAAATAATAAAGATTTAAGTTAATAATTAAGTATTGTTCTTCCACAATTCATATTGTATGCTCTGCACAATAATAGTTCTATATATGGAAATAAATCTCTAACAACAATGGTTTCAGCATACATTATGTGTACCAGTGAAAACCTTTATTCACATCAGCTTTTTGCATGCAAATATACATACATTCTTGTGTTATTGAAGATTCAAAACAAAACGAAATTTTTCTTAATTTCAGAAAAGATCAATATTTAGCAAAACATGCAGGTCAAAACTACATTTTAACAAAAAATATTGTTACATTAGTAAAATAATGATTACAAAATATCATTGCAAGTTATAGTGAAATTTCTCCTCATGCTGTGAGTGTCGATTCTGGAATTTTTAATTCGCTATAAACTTTGGAACTTGTTTGTCCATAATGAATCCTATCTGTGAATGAGCAATGTTGGATACTTGTACTAATTAAATGTACCTGCAGTGCTCTCAGTGTTCCATTACACAATTTAAACAAATTAACAGACGTCTGTAACATGTTCTTATGCAAGTGGAATTTTTACTTAATTTGATATAAAAGACCAACTAATGTGATAATACAATGCAGGTAAACTTTTAAATGATTGTAACAGTGCAAACAACATTCTTCTGAAGTCAGAGGTCAAAATTCAGCCTGTACTTAATTTGGTTGTCTAAGAGATGCTTGCTGACAATGTTGTGATGGCAAACTGGCATTTTTAAAGTTTTAATACAAGAAGGCATATCACATTTATGATGATTAAATTAAAAGCAAATTTACTGATATAACTAAAACATGGAATTCACTTAACAAAACTTCTGACCCCATCACTAACAAATCAAATATGATGTTGACAAAGATTACATACTGGTTTCACTGATTATTGATTGCCCACTTATGCCAAACAGAAAAAAATATTTTTTCAGTCCGCTGACTGTCCGATTCTCATTGCCGACCCTATCACTTTTCCCCCATGGAAAAAATAAAATAACTTTTTACAAAAATTATATTAAAGATATAAACTGTTATGAAAAAAACAAACAAAAACAACCTGACTGCCTACCCTAACATTAAAACTAGTGCAACAAGAAACAAGTATTTTTATTTGGCCTTAATATGGCGAACACAAAGGGGGCAAGGGATGAAGTGTCCACTACATCAGGTTGATGTCCCTTAAACTATCAGACTATCCATGCAAATCTAGTCAAACTCTGCCACTGATTTTATTCTAGCCATAGTGGGTTTTATAGCACCCCTCACTGATTTTGTTGCATTCGCCCCACAAGGACACATGTTAAATAAACAGATGGGATAAAAACCACAATGCCATAAGCAACAGTTACACTGTCTGTGGTAATTATGTGTAGCCACATTAGGAATACACATTTAAGCATGAGTAGTGTAGAAAAACGGCAAGGTTTTAAATATCTTTGAAATCCTCCTGACCATGACAAGGCATCAGAAAAACCACCTAGCTACAACATACATCTGATAACATGTACTTGTAAGTATATGCATGAAAATTGCCTATATATTTGCTATTCAAATATTCTGATTTGTATATTCTGATATTCGCCTCGGCTCTACTACCAACAGCACCCATATCACCTAAATCCTTAAGGTTCTGACCACAGAATGGACTTTTCTCAACATACGCTTGATGTAAATACAGTACATTATTTGCCCAATTGTTTCCTCAAAATTAACGACTACAGCAATCCACTCCTACCCCTCATTAAAAAACACTGTACTTCTGACTGGGGCCTCATGAGCAGCTGTCAAAAAATATTTTTTTATTCAATTTCATTCTCTCTGGTGCAAAAACAATCAATCAATTGTAGTTAATGCTCTGGGATACGAAGACGGACTCGGATGCTTCTTCCTCGCTCAATAATGGTTCAGTCCAAATAGATACCAAACAGGGGCATTCAACTTTGTTCCCATACGTAACATTGTACAATATTGTTAAATTTTACAGTCTACGATTATTTCACAAAGCTAATAAAATATAAAACATTGTCACAAAAATAGTCTACCTACAATATCAGTTTACGTTCCAGACAATTCTGAAAATGAGTAATGGACCTATATTAAAAGTTAACCGATAAGCCATCACCCCAAATTCAAAATGGATTTTTCCACTGAACAAAAGTACATTTTTTCGAGGCGCAAATTACAGCCTAAAAATGACATATTTATGTGGCCAAACATTCTAACCCAAGAAAATCTCTCGACTAAGACGTAAACATAAGCACGTGAACTTTGTTTAGTGCGGAAGAATCAATAACTGGCGAAGCGCGCCATTTTCTTGTTTCACAAATCACTAACCAAGACGATAAAGCGGTGTAACTCTTAATGTGCTAAACACCGATAAAAAGGGGTTCATCGTTCTAAAAGAGTTTGCCGCATTGTTGACTGTGATACAAAAACATGCTCTATATCAGTTCCGGAATACTTACGATCGCAAATTTTATCAGAAATTCGGAATGAAATTCAATAATATGTTACCACATCCTTTCCATAATGGTGCCCTCTGAGTGTCATGTGACTGACCTCGATTTGGTTCTAATTTGCATAATTTATGCATGACGTCATAATTAATTCGTGACGTCACCTTAATTTGCATATAATTTGCATTATAAAATCAGTCTATAATGTTTTTAATTTTTACCCCCCCCAAAAAATTTAAGTGACTGTCCGTCTATTCGTGCTTATATTTGACGTTAACGTCATTGCCAAGTTACAACTGCCGTCACGATTAGTGTAGCGTGTTTATTTTTATTTTATTTTTATGTTTATTTTCAGATATATTCATTCTGATCTTACATTATTTATAGATTCAACTACATTATTTATTTAGTTATTTATTTCATTACTTAGGTAAATCTCAAAAAGATCAGACAAAAAGTCCACTGCAAAACTTCCTAAGTAGCTTCAAAACTTTATTTGTACCCATATAAATCAATATCAACAAAAGTTTATTTTATCTTAAGAGTAGTACAATCAAAAATATTTATGTACTTGAGTTGTCTTCAACAAAACGGGGCTTCATCTGTGACCATGATACAGTGATAGAGCTTTCGTTTTATATGTACTTGTCTATGCGCGCACACACGGACACACATACAACGTTTTAACCTACCTACCTATCTACCTACCTACCTACCTACCTACCTACATACATACATACATACATACATACATCGTTGGAGACAAATGCATCTACATCCACCTGGATTTAACTTTCGTTTTAAAGTAATAGACATTCTGACCATCTCAATTATTATTATAACAAATCAGAGATTTTATTTATAAAAAATAAAGTTTGAAATTATTTCTCTACGTCCATGCCACTGGTGCAGCACGACTCTAAACAACATAAATCTCTGAGAAAAGTTCATTTTTACAATCTTCAGTAATGTATCGACGAATACGTGGGATAATTGGAGTTATGACCTACAGATTGCACCCTCTTAGGGATGATGTTGGGTTAGGGTCTAGAGGCCTGAGATGGGTGTGATCGTGAAATTTGTTAGTAAAATCAAAATTATAAAGTAAAGTGATGATTTGCCATGGGGAGCTTCTGATGTACCTTGTTTTTACATTTGTTTACTTTTTTAATAACGGAGAAATTATTCAGCATAACAAAATTAAAAGGATTTATTACAATCCGGAGGAATGGTGGTCTTTGCAACATAATGAAGTTCAGTCCATTTTCTGTTAAAAGGTAGAACGATACTCAAAAAGAGTTACAGTTATGTAACCACACACACCCCGCGCACACACATACGCACACAAATACAGACACACAAATTTTTGGATAAGAAAAGAAACTGACATATGATGCAAAAAAATAAAATAAAAGAGGAACCAGGTGGGACAGAAACGCGTAACAGATATATACGTGACATGGGGTGGGGGTGGGTCGAAAAATATGAACAGCTATTTTTGCCACCCCCCACCCCCCACCCCCGTAAATCAAAAGGGTATTGTTAAATCCGCGCTTAGTCCTCGGGGTAGGGGTGGGTGGGCAGCAAGCCCTCCCTACTCCCCCTTTCACCCTCCTGATAATTTCCCTTGAAGTCCAAGTAGACCGCGGGTGTATTTTTTTCTCGTTTATGCACGTTCGTGATTTATTTTGCCCATATGAGAAAGCTGTGTGAGATAATCCAATCTCACAAGCACACACATGTTAACATAAGATGGCATCATCTTGACTTTGACTCAGTCATGTCTATTACATATTGTTCCACAGTGTAATTTATCCACCATTATATGATGTTAACAATATAACTTATACAGAAATGAAAGTAGACTATTATAACTCGTCACATGTTTTGGTGTTGGATAGGACAACTCCTGCTTTCGGGTTCAGTAAATGAGGACGCGAACGTGAGAACTCCTCAAAACATCTGTCTCTCTTGCAAGACACAAGTGGTATAGCCCAAAAGTATGCCCCCCCCCCCCTGCAAAACTTTATTCTGGGGCTCCCTCCCTAGAAAGAAGTTTTTGGGTGGGAATTTTGGGTCCATTGGGCCTGGTCCTCATCCCCTCCTCTTCCCATTTAATGTCAATACTATAATGGAGACATTCTTCAAAGTGTACATTTTCCAGGGATGTAGTATTGTGGGAACGAGAGGGAGCGGCGTTTACTTACTTTGTTTGCGCGTTCCTTTACCTTTTTTAGCACTCGTCATTGTTTCCCCCACCCCCACCCCGCATCTAAGTAACGTGCGTTCTCTCACTTCTTGACGTAGCACTATATACCACTGGTTTTAAGGACTCTGCTTATATTTTGTCCTCCATTAACCCTTTTGATCGTCACTACAATCAAAAGAGCTTAGCAGTCCCTGACTGATACAGACCAAAAGTCCATGCGGTCCAAGCCATCATTGCCTCATGGGCCTGTCTGGGAATACTTAACGAAGGCAGCATTTTGGCGATCGCAAACTACCTTTTTCTACCTCCACTCGTTATCACAACAAAGCACAAGCATTTTTTTCCCCCTCTGTGAAAGATAGTTGCGGCCATGGGTGCCCGCTGGATTTTTTTTGCGGGGGGGGGGTGTCAGGATTTTTTGCAGGAGGGGGGTCAGTCAGTCACGGCCGGGAGAATATAGTAAGCAGTCTTAGACTAAAGCTAATATTTACTAAGCGTTTTGAACAGAATCTTGTGACATTTTCAGCTTCATTTGCATGATTAAGCTTGTCGGAATATATATATATATATATATATATATATAT
>JAECUM010093153.1:0-39434 GCA_016617855.1 Megalonaias nervosa
GGGATTCAACAAAATGTGGCAGTGGCACCACAGGGTGTTTCAATGGTAGTGCAGAATTTCCCTCCAATCCTTACCCAGATGCCTAGCATGATAAACCAGGGGACCATTAACATTGTCAATCAAAGCCCCCTCCCAAGTAATATTACTCAAGCAGTGCCTTCAATACAGCAGCAGTCGGTGCCTGTGGAAACACAGGCTTCAGTGAGACAAACACCCTCACCAGCAGGTCCAGTTATTTCCAGTGTACAGTCCCTGTCTAAACCCCATATTTCAGGGAAACAGTTTATATACAGTCCCAACAATGACTGTATTGGTGTCATGGAAACACTTGATCCAAAACCACAATTCGGACCAGTTGGAGCAAAAAAGCCAGGTAATCGATGGAGGACCCCAACACCACCAAACATGTTAAGTAAAACACCAGATAATCGATGGAGGACCCCCACACCACCAAACATGTTAAGTAAAACAAAAACCCCACCACCAGTCATGTTAAATAAAACAAGAACCCCAGTCTGGATTGAAACAATAGTCGCCATTAATGATAAAAAGTCAAAGCATTTAGATGAAAAACCCTCAGATCTTGAGCTCATGTCCAGTGTACGGGATCCAAAACCCAATTCCACACCAGTGCCTCAAACACTGTTCAAAAGAGTGATGAAAACCACTGGAGAACCTGCAGTAATATGCATTAACTTACAGGAAAAACAGATGAACTTGGTAGAATTGAGACATGTCACAGATGAAAATATGTCTGACAAACAAACTACTGATTTCAGTCAGTTTAATGTAAGAAGGTCATCAGCCCAGGAAACAAAAACTAGCCTGCATCAGCAGCAGTTAGCTCAGCCAAAAACCAGCCTATCAAATCAGACTGTGTCACATCAACCAGTAGCAGTAGCATCATCACATATTGTATCTAATACTTATGTGGTTGGTGCTAGAACAAATACAACCAGGCAGAGTAAGACCAAATCTACTTCTTTATCTGTTGTGCCCCATTTGGACAAATTTAAACAGACTGGTTCATCATCACAAGGTTTACAGCAAGCTAGCATTCCTTTGAATGTGTTTCCAAATTTAGGAAACCAAAATAAAAATCTTTCAGTCTCGTCACAAAGTGCTCAGAAGTTGAATGCTATAGTAGTTCAGCAAGAAGATACAGAAAAAAGATTGCCCAACTACTGGGGTGGACCTAATCAAGTGATTCATGTAACATCTGCAAACACATCAACTTCTATTCCATTTTCCACAGTGTCACAAATGGGTGTAGATCTAATAAACCAGTATTTAATAAGTCCTTCATCAGTGGCGCAGTTGTCCTCAGTATCAAAAATGAGTCAAGATTTTATTATTCCATCTATCCAGGTAACTGAAGGCAATAAAAGTGTGTTAAATTCTTTATTGTCTGAAAGTCAGTATATGTTATGCACATCATCAGGTACACAAGTCTCAACAGCATCAAAAGGTGGTCAAATCATTGTGAACCCATCATCAACTCTTGTTAACCAGTCATCAACTCTTGTGAGTCAGTCATCAGATGGCCACAGGTCTCTGCAGGGCACACATGAAGGTCAGACTCAAATAAAACCAGTGTCCGCCAAACAAGATTTTACGATATCAGCTGGAGTTGCTAAACAAGATTTTATGATGTCAACTGGAGTTGCTAAGAAGGGCACTTGTAACCATTTATTGTCAACAGGAATGTCGTTTGGTGCAGATAAGATCATTTCATCTCAAGGTGTCTCATCGATTCATTTATCAACATTGTCATCTAATCCTAAAACTTTAGAAAACACTAGTGTAAGTGGAGCAGGCCATCAGAAAGGGAGAACAGCAAGTGAATCTCTTTTCACAAATATGTATGCTAAACTACAAATGGATGTGGAGAAGAGTTGGAAAAAGGATGCAAAAACTGGGACACTGTTAAAGAGTCCTCCTGTTGAGATTGTAAACCAAAAGGTTACTACTTCCACAGCCCCTGTGGTAATTCCTTGTGCTGGTCTTACTAGTGAAGCCCCCTTTAAGGCTACATCTCTGACCACTGATAAAATTCCATTCACAGTCTCTTCATCTGCCCATACCCAAGTGTTGCTGAATACAGATGATGTGATAGATCTTACTGAAGAGACAACTTCAGCCGAGTTTTTGGAGATGAGCACAAGGGTCAGTGCTACAGTTATATCTGGAAACAAAGGATCCATTGAAAATTATTCTTCAGACAAGCAGAAGGCTAAGATGTTGTTCACTTCCAGTTCTCACTGTACCACAAAATCTGCTACAGAAATTTTTGTAGATTTAACAGCAGAGGAGGAAAACTTGAAAGAGGTCGAAAAAGGGAAAAATAATTTTACAGGCAATTCTAGTCAGTTACTAAATAAAATTGCAGAGAAAGGAGCAATAAATATGGATAGCAGTACTAGACAATCACAGGAAAAAAGTGGCGTGCCTAAAAGTTATATTGAAGTGGACCTGACAGGGCCTTCATCTCCAGATCAGAGTGCAGTATTTAAAGAAATTCAATCTGATAACCAGTCTGAAACAGATCAGAGTGCAGTATTTAAAGAAATTCAATCTGATAACCAGTCTGAAACAGAAACTTCAACAGATACACAGTCTGAAGGTATCTCCAGACCAAGCTTTTTGGTTGAGTTAAATGATGCTAGTGGAATATTTGCAAAGAGGGTGGAGAATCTCACAAAACTTTCAGATGAATCAACATATAGACTGGATTCAGCAGGAGAAAATAGTTTAGAGTCAGATTTAGACCCAAGCACCTCCTGCCCAGCACTAAATCTGGCGCAGTATTATCTTCCACAGCCCAATGTAAAAAAAGATATGGAGGTTCAAAACAAAGCAGAACGCTCCTTCAATGACTGCTTTTTATCATTTTGTTCACAGCAAGAACCAGAAAGTTCTGATCCTGTGACTTCAGAAAATGACCTTCCAGTACAGAAACATCAAGTAAAGATGAAGGAGAAAATTATAGATTCATCCAGTAAAGAAAGGTCTAAAAGAAGGCTACAAGCAAGTGATAGAACTGCCAGAAGCAGAAAGAGATTTGGTAAACGATCTGGTGAGGAGAAAAAGAGTGGACCGAGATCAAAAAGATCCAATCGTAAAAGATTGGG
Organism: Megalonaias nervosa; assembly: GCA_016617855.1. Classification (NCBI taxonomy): domain Eukaryota; kingdom Metazoa; phylum Mollusca; class Bivalvia; order Unionida; family Unionidae; genus Megalonaias; species Megalonaias nervosa. Next base: position 3,132 of record JAECUM010093153.1, read on the forward strand.
ACGATCCAATACATATTATAAATATTCCTTCTGTAGTGACACCAGTGAAAGTGAGGGAAATTATTCTGAATATTCAGACAGTGACTGCATGACAGAAATATACATTGATATCGATACAGATAATGACAAGGATGACATTGACAGTAAAGATGTGTTGGATTCTGTCAGGATATTAGAGTCAAGTCAAGGAACAGAAGCAGCAAACAGTTTGTGCTCTTTGCCTGTTCAGTTCTGTCGTGTCGTTTTGACAAGAATTAATGACCTGGAAACCCATAATGGTCTGTTAGATCCTGATAAATTATGCAGCAAGAAGTGCAGGGAAGCTCACATAAAAACATTGTGTTGATGTTCCTTGATACTATTTTTGTTAAGCCCAGTGGGAAATCTAGACATGGTATTAACTTTTCTGCCTATGTAAACAACATTTGTGTTAAGGCTTTATGTAAACTTTTTTCTTTATTGAGGGATTTTCTTTGTAATTTGGCAGAATCATTAAGACAATTCATTGTTTGAAATGCAGTCTCACCCCTTTCAACCTTGATGTTAAGGTCATGGTCATAGAAGATTTTCCCTAAGGGTTATTTTTTATTTTTGCTTATCTTCTTTAACGCCCAGATGGATTTTCTTCCTACTCTGGATAAATCATTATGAAGATAAGATGATTTATTTGTGATTTGCTTGCATAACTTTTTGACATTGAGGTCAACATATTTTACAGTCATGCTTTTTTTGTGCGCTTTACATGGAATCACTGGCCTTCTTGCTATTATTGTATTTCTATATTTTTTTTTTGTGACACTGCATCCATTGACAGTATAAATGGAGGGAGCCGATAGTGTTGCCCATATCCATATATCCTGCCATGTCATGCCACATGTAATTGTTTCCATGCAGTAATTTTTAAAGGACATAATTATTCAAATAAAATTTGGTTTTGATGTAGTAAGTTTTAAAGAACATAATGATTTAAATAAAATTTGTTATGAGATTTAATATTTAGAAGACATAGGTTTTGTTCAGTTTCATGCAGCTAATGCCTTTGTTTGATTTTATGGAGTTGTGTTCCTTGTTTAAGAATTTTTCCCCTTAATTTGATTTTATGTTCAATAGTGTTCGAAGAATTTCAAGGATTGAAATCAAATTTAATGCAATACATTAAAAAGACCTAGGTCAGCTTCGATTTTCATGTTTTTCTGGAAAACTTACATGCAGTTATAGCCTTTGTTTTCATGTAGAATGTTGCCAATCAGTTTTATTTCTGCTCAGTAACTTTTGAAGGACCTCATGAACTGAAAATTAAGTTTGGTTCAAGGCTTGATGTTGAGAAGACAAAACTAAATTTGGTACAAGTTTTTGGATTTGGAAGACCATAGTCAAGTTTGATTTTTACTTATTTCCGGCAGAATTTTATGGGGTATTGTCTATGATTGACTTAAGACTTTTGATCTTAACTTTTATTTCTACTCAGTAACTTTTTAAGGACTTAATGAATTGAAATTAAATTCGTAACGAAGCCTTTCAATAAAGGTCAGTTATTGAGGTTTCAGTTTAAACTTATTTTTGAAGCTTCCATTCTTGAAAACTCCATATCATTATTATAAATTTAACTTGCATCATATATGAATAGTTGCATCTAAAGGTATGATATATATATATATATATATATATATATATATATATATATATCTGATGTATTGATAAAAGAAATAACTTGCTATCATACAGAATTAGGGAGTTTACATTATATTATGAAATGAACAGTGATCCAGTAGAAATGTAATGAAATGAAATGACTAGTGCTACTTATATGGGCAGTGTAGAAATTAATTGAATTTGAAATGACTAGTGCTATATCTATGGGTATGTAGTAATGAATTGAATTGACTAGTGCTACATCTATGGGCAGTGGGGGCATGGAATGGCTAGTGCTACATCTATGGGCAGTGGGGGCATGGAATGACTAGTGCTATATCTATGGGCATGTAGTAATGAATAGAAATGACTAGTGCTATATCTATGGGCATGTAGTAATGAATAGAAATGACTAGTGCTACATCTATGGGCATGTAGTAATGAATAGAAATGACTAGTGCTATATCTATGGGTATGTAGTAATGAATTGAATTGACTAGTGCTACATCTATGGGCAGTGGGGGCATGGAATGGCTAGTGCTACATCTATGGGCAGTGTGGTAATGAATTGAAATGACTAGTGCTACATCTATGGGCATGTATTTAATGAATTGAAATGACTAGTGCTATATCTATGGGTATGTAGTAATGAATTGAATTGAGTAGTGCTACATCTATGGGCAGTGGGGGCATGGAATGGCTAGTGCTACATCTATGGGCATGTAGTAGTGAATAGAAATGACTAGTGCTATATCTATGGGTATGTAGTAATGAATTGAATTGACTAGTGCTACATCTATGGGCAGTGGGGGCATGGAATGGCTAGTGCTACATCTATGGGCATGTAGTAATAAATAGAAATGACTAGTGCTACATCTATGGACAGTGTGGTAATGAATTGAAATGACTAGTGCTACATCTATGGGCATGTAGTAATGAATAGAAATGACTAGTGCTACATCTATGGATAGTGGGGGTGTGAATTGAAATGGCTAGTGCTACATCTATGGGCATGTAGTAATGAATTGAAATGACTAGTGCCACATCTATGGGCATGTAGTAATGAATTGAAATGACTAGTGCTACATCTATGGGCATGTAGTAATGAATAGAAATGACTAGTGCTACATCTATGGACAGTGGGGGTGTGAATTGAAATGGCTAGTGCTACATCTATGGGCATGTAGTAATGAATTGAAATGACTAGTGCTACATCTATGGGCATGTAGTAATAAATTGAAATGACTAGTGCTATATCTATGGGCATGTAGTAATGAATAGAAATGACTAGTGCTACATCTATGGGCAGTGGGGGTGTGAATTGAAATGGCTAGTGCTACATCTATGGGCATGTAGTAATGAATAGAAATGGCTAGTGCTACATCTATGGCCAGTGTGGTAGTGCTACATCTATGGGCAGTGTGATAATGAATTTAATTGACTAGTGCTACATCTATGGGTAGTGTGGTAATGAATTTAATTGACTAGTGCTACATCTATGGGCAGTGTGGTAGTGCTACATCAATGGGCAGTGGGGGCATGAATTGAAATGACTAGTGCTACATCTATGGGCATGTAGTAATGAATTGAAATGACTAGTGCTACATCTATGGACAGTGGGGGCATAAATTGAAATGGCTAGTGCTACATCTATGGGCAGTGTGATAGTGCTACATCTATGGGCAGTGTGGTAATGAATTTGACTAGTGCTGCATCTAGGGGCAGTGAGGTAATGAATTTAATTGACTAGTGTTACATCTATGAGCAGTGTGGTAATGAATTTAATTGACTGGTGCTACATCTATGGGCAGTGTGATAGTGCTACATCTATGGGCAGTGTGGTAGTGCTACATTTATGGGCAGTGTGGTAGTGCTACATTTATGGGCAGTGTGGTAATGCTACATCTATGGGCAGTGTGGTAGTGCTACATCTGTGGGCAGTGTGATAGTGCTACATCTGTGGGCAGTGTGATAGTGCTACATCTATGGGTGTGATAGTGCTACATCTATGGACAGTGTGATAGTGCTACATCTATGGACAGTGTGATAGTGCTACATCTATGGGCAGTGTGGTAGTGCTACATTTATGAGCAGTGTGGTAGTGCTACATCTATGGACAGTGTGATAGTGCTACATCTATGGACAGTGTGATAGTGCTACATCTATGGGCAGTGTGATAGTGCTACATCTATGGACAGTGTGATAGTGCTACATCTATGGCAGTGTGGGCAGTGTGGTAGTGCTACATCTATGGGCAGTGTGATAGTGCTACATCTATGGACAGTGTGATAGTGCTACATCTATGGGCAGTGTGGTAATGTTACATCTATGTGGAGTGGTAATGCTACATCTATGGGCAGTGTGGTAATGCTACATTTATGGGCAGTGTGGTAATGTTACATCTATGTGGAGTGGTAATGCTACATCTGTGGATAGTGTGGTAATGCTTTAGAAGGATCTGCAATAGTTTGATTGCTTGTAATATGCTTAGAATAAAAAAGTAGAATGAACAATAAATGTACTCTGAGAGCTCTTTGTGATACGAATATTTAATGCTGTGACACATTGTGATTGGTAGATTCTTATTTTCCGCATATTTCTTAATTTTGAGTTTTAAAAATAGAAAATAGTGACTCCTTTTCTTTTTTTTGTCACAATTTGTAAACATATACTTCACAAAATCCTAATTTTTACTTGAAAATCTGAACAGCAAACTGAGCCATAATTAGAGGAGGTAATGCAGTCATTAAATTTTGGACAACAAACTCATTATTATTGTATGCCAGTAAATTTCTGAAATTTGTATGGAGTCAGTTTTATGAGACAGAATGATTTTTAATCTTCACATAGTATTGTTTTGAAGATTTTCTCCATCATCAGTTAATACTATTTCATTGTTTTCTGGCAAATAGTTTGACTTGAAACTTTTCCTGTCATTTCCTTGTTTGCTCAGTTATATTTGAAGGACTTAATGAGTTTAAAAGTAAATCAAATTTAGTATGAGGATTTACATTAAGAAAGGTATGGAGAAGTTTGATTTTTCAGTTTTCCAGCAAAATTTGAGTTATGGCCCTCATTTGGTTTTGTAGCTGCCCTTTTTCTTATGCAAAATAAAATACAAAGGACTTGCTGGATTAAAACCTAATTTGGCATGACAAATTACTGAGATGATTTAGATCAGGTTGGACTTTTTCTGCAGAATTGCTCTGACTTAATGACTCTGATTTTCTTGTATTCATATCCTCCAATTGCACTCTGTTAACATGGGCATCCTTGACTGTCATGTGGACACAGCTAATGTTAACATAGGCATCCTTGATTGTCATGTGGACACAGCTAATGTTAACATGGGCATCCTTGACTGTCATGTGGACACAGCTAATGTTAACACGGGCATCCTTGACCATCATGTGGACACAGCTGACATTAACACGGGCATCCTTGACTGTCGTGGACACAGCTGACATTAACACGGGCATCCTTGACCGTCATGTGTCATGTGGACACAGCTAATGTTAACATGGGCATCTTTGACTGTCATGTGGACACAGCTAATGTTAACACGGGCATCCTTGACTGTCATGTGGACACAGCTGACGTTAACACGGGCATCCTTGACTTCATGTGGACACAGCTGACGTTAACATGGGCATCCTTGACTGTCATGTGGACACAGCTAATGTTAACACGGGCATCCTTGATTGTCATGTGGAAATGTTAACAAGGGCATCCTTGACTGTCATGTGGACACAGCTAATGTTAACAGGGGCATCCTTGACTGTCATGTGGACACAGCTAATGTTAACAGGGGCATCCTTGACTGTCATGTGGACACAGCTAATGTTAACACGGGCATCCTTGACTGTCATGTGGACACAGCTAATGTTAATACGGGCTTCCTTGACTGTCATGTGGACACAGCTAATGTTAACATGGGCATCCTTGACTGTCATGTGGACACAGCTAATGTTAACACAGGCATCTTTGACTGTCATGTGGACACAGCTATGTTAACACAGGCATCCTTGACTGTCATGTGGGCACAGCTAATGTTAACAGGGGCATCCTTGACTGTCATGTGGACACAGCTAATGTTAACACGGGCATCCTTGACTGTCATGTGGACACAGCTAATGTTAACACGGGCATCCTTGACTGTCATGTGGACACAGCTAATGTTAATACGGGCTTCCTTGACTGTCATGTGGACACAGCTAATGTTAACATGGGCATCCTTGACTGTCATGTGGACACAGCTAATGTTAACACTGGCATTCTTGACTGTCATGTGGACACAGCTAATGTTAACATGGGCATCCTTGACTGTCATGTGGACACAGCTAATGTTAACACAGGCATCTTTGACTGTCATGTGGACACAGCTATGTTAACACAGGCATCCTTGACTGTCATGTGGGCACAGCTAATGTTAACAGGGGCATTCTTGACTGTCATGTGGACACAGCTAATGTTAACAGGGGCATCCTTGACTGTCATGTGGACACAGCTAATGTTAACATGGGCATCCTTGACTGTCATGTGGACACAGCTAATGTTAACACAGACATCCTTGACTGTCATGTGGACACAGCTAATGTCAACACAGGCATCTTTGACTGTCATGTGGACACAGCTATGTTAACACTGGCATCCTTGACTGTCATGTGGACAGAGCTAATGTTAACACAGGCATCCTTGACTGTCATGTGGATACAGCTAAATCATTGCATTGACACGGCCTTATACTTTTGAATTTGTGTCAGCTACTTTAAAAGATAATAAGTATTTTGGATATCAGGGTCAACATTGATTTTAGGAGATCAATAAATTAAGTATTTTGGATATCAGGGTCAACATTGATTTTAGGAGATCAATAAATTAAGTATTTTGGATATCAGGGTCAACATTGATTTTAGGAGATCAATAAATTAAGTATTTTGGATATCAGGGTCAACATTGATTTTAGGAGATCAATAAATTAAGTATTTTGGATATCAGGGTCAACATTGATTTTAGGAGATCAATAAATTAAGTATTTTGGATATCAGGGTCAACATTGATTTTAAGAGATCAATAAATTAAGTATTTTGGATATCAGGGTCAACATTGATTTTAGGAGATCAATAAATTAAGTATTTTGGATATCAGGGTCAACATTGATTTTAGGAGATCAATAAATTAACCATAGTCTGCTGGTGCAGTACTTGATGGCAGAGCTGAGTCTAAACTTATTGTGAAAGATCTAATTGAGTTGTGAAGCCCACCTGATGTCTATGTGTACATGAGTTACGTGATGGCAGAGCTGAGTCTAAACTTATTGTGAAAGATCTAATTGAGTTGTGAAGCCCACCTGATGTCTATGTGTACATGAGTTACGTGATTGCAGAGCTGAGTCTAAACTTATTGTGAAAGATCTAATTGAATTGTGAAGCCCACCTGATGTCTATGTGTACATGAGTTACGTGATGGCAGAGCTGAGTCTAAACTTATTGTGAAAGATCTAATTGAGTTGTGAAGCCCACCTGATGTCTATGTGTACATGAGTTACGTGATGGCAGAGCTGAGTCTAAACTTATTGTGAAAGATCTAATTGAATTGTGAAGCCCACCTGATGTCTATGTGTACATGAGTTACATGATGGCAGAGCTGAGTCTAAACTTATTGTGAAAGATCTAATTGAGTTGTGAAGCCCACCTGATGTCTATGTGTACATGAGTTACGTGATGGCAGAGCTGAGTCTAAACTTATTGTGAAAGATCTAATTGAGTTGTGAAGCCCACCTGATGTCTATGTGTACATGAGTTACGTGATGGCAGAGCTGAGTCTAAACTTATTGTGAAAGATCTAATTGAATTGTGAAGCCCACCTGATGTCTATGTGTACATGAGTATAAATAAAACCCATGCGTAATGTAAAAAGTAAAATAAAGATTTGTTTTATTTCGTCTGAGGCATTTATTTAGTGGAGATGAATACTTGTCAGCAATGTTCAGGGTGTATGTGGTGTGTACATGATAAACATTAGCTAAAAAGATAGTTTAATTGCTTGTTTTATTAAAAGACCTAATAAAACACCTTTTAACAGTAAGATCTGTTTACTTCCATTTTGACAAAATTATTTCTTTTCAACTGAATATGATACAGGAATCAGAGGATCGCATACTGAATTTTAAGTAATTTTACACAGTTACAACTCTTGATGTCTAATACACAGTATTCCACCTCGCTGCTCACTTTGGAGTCATAATGCTGCAATTGTGGCACCATATGTATCACACTTGCAACTCACTGCTGAGTAGCACTGCTGGAATTGTGGCACAGATGCTATTGCATTCACTGCTTAGTCACTGCCAAGTAATACTACAGTATTTATGGAATGGGTTTTATTACACTCACTATTCACTGCTGCACTGTTGAGGATATATTTAACTAAATAACTCTCAAAGACATAATTTAATGCAGTTTCTGTGGAACATACTGGATATTATAGCCTAACGAATTCGCAATATTGTGAGCTTTCAAGCTAAATTTGGGTCTCTGTTTATTTGGAACACTGTCTCACTGTCAGTAATGGACAATTAATGTTTTCATTCAAAGTTAAAATAAGAGCATATTGAATACACAAGACAAAGAAATAATTAATGGTGCATGTTATACTTGAAAACTTGTCATACTGTTAAAGAGATGAAGGAACCAACGACTGTGAACATTAAAACCCCTGGTCCTTGACATTGATTCTTTGTGAAGTGTTGAGTCACTATTCTTACAGGTTGAAAGCTCATATTGATGATCCAACAGTAGAGTGTTGATGTACTGTATATAGCTGTGTATGTGTTGATGTACTGTATATAGCTGTGTATGTGTTGATGTACTGTGTATAGCTGTGTATGTGTTGATGTACTGTATATAGCTGTGTATGTCAGAAACAACTATAAACTACATAGACCCAGATCTGCCATTCAGTGTACCTATAGATGTATAATTCACTGCATGTAAAAAGAGCTTGGATTTAAAGACCATTATTAACTGGTTCCCGTTATACTTGATGAATGTGATCTAAAAAAAAAAAACACAGGCAAATAAAACAAAGAAATGAATACAATATAAATGAAAAGAAGCCCTGCACATTTTGTAATAAATGCCAGCCATATCTATGGCAGGAACATATAGTATAAACGAAGTTTAGCCATCCCATCCACTATCCATCTCATCCACTGTTTATCACATAGTATTGACGATGTCTAGCCACCCCATCCACTGTCCATCACATAGTACTGACAATGTCTAGCCATCCCATCCACTGTCCATCACATAGTACTGACAATATCTAGCCATCTCATACATTATCGATCATAGTATTGACCATGTCTAGCCATCTCATCCATTGTCCATCACATAGTATTAACAATGTCTAGCCATCTCATCCATTGTCCATCATAGTACTGACCATGTCTAGCCATCTCATCCATTGTCCATCATAGTATTGACCATGTCTAGCCATGTCATTCATTTTCCATCATAGTATTGACCATGTCTAGCCATCTCATCCATTGTCCATCATAGTATTGACCATGTCTAGCCATCTCATCCATTGTCCATCATAGCATTGACCATGTCTAGCCATCTCATCCATTGTCCATCATAGTATTGACCATGTCTAGCCATCTCATCCATTGTCCATCATAGCATTGACCATGTCTAGCCATCTCATCCATTGTCCATCATAGTATTGACCATGTCTAGCCATCTCATCCATTGTCCATCACATAGTATTAACAATGTCTAGCCATCTCATCCATTGTCCATCATAGTATTGACCATGTCTAGCCATCTCATCCATTGTCCATCATAGCATTGACCATGTCTAGCCATCTCATCCATTGTCCATCATAGTATTGACCATGTCTAGCCATCTCATCCATTGTCCATCACATAGTATTAACAACGTCTAGCCATCTCATCCATTGTCCATCATAGTATTGACCATGTCTAGCCATCCCATCCACTCTCCATCACAAATTTTGTGTCCCCTCAGGAAACATTTAACAACTTCATGGATTGAAATCAAATCTGGTATGATTTGGAAAAGGTACTACATTAAGCTGATCTAGGTCAATTTAAGTTTTCAGAGTTTTCTGACAGAATTTTACAGTTATATCCCTTGTTGGTATAGAACTTTGCACATCCATTTCATTTCTACTCAGTTGCTTTTGAAGATCTTAATCAAATGAAATCAAAGTTGTTATGAGACCCAAATTAAAAAGACCTAGGTCAGATTTATTTTTCACCTTTTTCTGGCAAAGTTTTATGGAGTTGTTGTCTTTGTTAACTTGGACCATTGCCATTTTGTTTCCATGCTTTAGAATAACATCATAAACTGAGATCAAATTTGGTATATGGCCTCACATTATAAAGACATAGGCAAAGGCTGATTTTAATATTTTTTGGCAAAGATGATAGAATTATGGCCCCTGTTTGACTTAGAACTTTGCAATCAATATTTAGATTTTGCTATAGCCCATTTGACTTCAGCCTTTAATTGCATCATACTTGAAAGGGCATACATGTGTCATGTGCAAAAAAGTTTTAGTTTGCATTGCATATATGTGTCAGATGCAGAAATGTTTAGTTTGCATTGCATACATGTGTGAGATGCAGACATTTTTAGTTTGCATTGCATACATGTGTCAGGTGCAGGCATATTTAGTTTGCACTGCATACATGTGTCAGATGCAGACATTTTTAGTTTGCATTGCATACATGTGTCAGGTGCAACCGTATTTAGTTTGCACTGCATACATCATTACATGTGTCAGGTGCAGGCATATTTAGTTTGCATTGCATACATGTGTCATGTGCAGATATTTTTAGTTTGCATTGCATACATGTGTCAGGTGCAGTCACTTTTAATTTGGATTATCATTGTTTATTTCTGTGTTTCTGCATGATTTATTATTTAATATTCTGTAGGCATTCCTATTTTTATAAATTTAATACAGGAATGTATTGATCTACACTATAGTTGTGTATTGTTTATTTTTTTGTTAGATCACTTTGTCGTTTGGTGCATTGTTGTAATAATAGATAGGTAATCTATCTTTTTGTGCATTGTTGTAATAATAGATAGGTCATCTGTCTTTTGGTGAATTGTTGTAATAATAGATAAGTAATCTATCTTTGCAACTTGGATTTTTCTAGATAAGAGTTATTAAAGTTTTCAAGTAATAATTTTGAGTTGTATTTTTATTTTCAAAAACTTGTGATTTTATGTAATTGCAATTTTATGTTTACAAAGCAATCAAAATAATGTTCTTGATTGAGAATGAAAAATAATTAGTGCTATGTGCACTTACATACATACATACTGTACATGTACATTCTATATTCAGTACATATCTACATACAACCATATATGTAATCAACATACTAAATAAATAACCCTGTATATAATCCTTCCATCCAAGTGTGGTAGTATACCACTTCAGTGGCCTAAATGGTTAGTGCATCCGGGAGGTCATGGGTTCAAACTCTGGCTAAGTCATACCAAAGACTCCTAAAAATGGTACTAGCAGCTGCCTCACTTGGCGTTCAACATTAAGAGGTTAGTGTTAAGACTGGTTGGCCTGGTATCAGGACAATGTGACTGAGTGGGACATCATGCTAAATGTCTGCAGCATGATGCCCCAGTGCTAGGCATCACTGTAAACTGCCTCACTTCAGACATTGTAGCATTATGACTAAAACAAAGTGTTAAAGGTACATTAAAAATCCAAAACACACACACATACATACACAAGTGTGGTAGTCAAAGTTTCCTCTGATCTTTCCCGCCCCATTTGAATATTTTGACATTTATGTTGGCGTGTAGGGTCAGAGCCCATTTTGTGTTAAAAAGTTGGCATTTGTTGCAACTGTGCAGAGATGGCGTAGGGTTGCAGCTTTTTAGAGGGCCTAGCAAACTTAAACAACTACATCAAACCATACTTGCATGAAATTGGTAAAAGATGATTTTCCTTCTTATCTAAAATGGGGTGGAAAGGGTCAGAAGAAACCCAGGCTAATGAGTGTGGATGTACATATGGTAGTTAAAATAATGCAATGCTATTTTACTGCCAGCAACTGTAAGAAGATTATTGTATAATATGGATATTATATCACAGCTACATTTTACTTACATTGTACAATATGGATAGTATATCACTGCTATATACAGTTATATTGTACAATATGGATAGTATATCACTGGTACATTTGTCTATATTTTAAACTTACACTTTGTGAATGTAAAATAGTATTCATACACCATTAATGTTTTTGTACAAATCACAACTTGCATAACCATAACAGATTAATTCTACCATCAACTTATTTTGTTAATTTACCAATTTTATAACCTGGAGAAGATACTTCATCATTTAGGGTAGTAGTTCTTTTGAGTTACAAAATCTGTTGTATGTAAACTGATAGTTCTTTCCACAAATAGAGTTTTCATGCTCTCGTTTTACACAGTAAATACATTAAATGATTATTCTTATCATCCTATATGGCTTGGAACCTTGCCAGTCAAGTTTTCCATCTGACATGGCTTAGAACCTTGCCAGTCAAGTTTTCCATCCTACATGGCTTGGAACCTTGCCAGTCACATTTTCCATCTTACATGGCTTAGAACCTTGCCAGTCAAGTTTTCCATCTAACATGGCTTAGAACCTTGCCAGTAGAGTTTTCCATTGTCAAGTTTTCCATCCTACAAGGCTCAGAACCTTGCCAGTCAGGTTTAACATCCTACATGGATTAGAACCTTGCCAGTCATGTTTTCCATCCTACATGGCTTGGAACCTTGCCAGTCAAGGTTTCCATCCTACATGGCTTGGAACATTGCCAGTCAAGTTTTCCATCTACCATGGCTTAGAACCTTGCCAGTAAAGTTTTCCATTGTCAACTTTTCCATCCTACATGGCTTAGAACCTTGCCAGCCAGTTTCCATCCACCATGGCTTAGAACCTTGCCAGCCAAGTTTTCGATCCTACATGGCTTAGAATTTTGCCAGTCAAGTTTTCAATCAACCATGGCTTAGAACCTTGCCAGTCAGGTTTTCCATAGTACATGGCTTAGAACCTTGCCAGTCAAGTTTTCCATCCTACATGGCTTAGAACCTTGCCAGTCAAGTTTTCCATCCTACATGGCTTGGAACCTTGCCAGTAAAGTTTTCCATCCTACATGGCTTGGAACCTTGCCAGTAAACTTTTCGATCCTACATGGCTTAGTACCTTGCCAGTCAAGTTTTCCATCCTACATTGCTTAGAATCTTGCCAGTCAAGTTTTCCATTGACCATGGCTTAGAACCTTGCCAGTCAGGTTTTATATAAAACATGGCTTAGAACCTTGACAGTAAAGTTTTCCATTGTCAAGTTTTCCATCCTACATTGCTTAGAATCTTGCCTGTCAAGTTTTCCATCCTACATGGCTTAGAACCTTGCCAGTCAAGTTTTCCCTCTACCATGGCTTAGAACCTTGCCAGTAAAGTTATCCATTGTCAAGTTTTCCATCCTACATGGTTTAGAACCTTGCCGGTCAGGATTTCCATCCACCATGGCTTAGAACCTTGCCAGACAAGTTATTTCCATCCTATATAACTTAGAACCTTGCCAGTCAAGTTTTCCATCCTACACGGCTTAGATTCTTGCCAGTCAAGTTTTCCATAGAGCGTGGCTTAGAACCTTGCCAGTCAAGTTTTCCATAAAACATGGCTTAGAACCTTGCCAGTAAAGTTTTCCATCCTACATGGCTTAGAACCTTGCCTGTCAAGTTTTCCATCCTACATGGCTTAGAACTTTGCCAGTCAAGTTTTCCATCCACCATAGCTTAGAACCTTGCCAGTCAAGTTTTCAAGAGGTATTAACCAGAATTAATATGCCTTATTACCAAATTTGGACACTGTATCACAAAGTCCTGTATCAAAATTAATATGCAGTCTGTTATAAAAAATGATATGCCCTACTAACAACAACGAAAATGTAGCTCAGCCTTGTATTCAAATTAGTATGCCTTAGTACCAGAAGTTTTGTAGCACAGAGTTCTGTTATCAAAATTAATATACCATTCTACTAAGAATAAAACTGTAGCTCGGTCTTGTAACAAAATTATCATGCCTTGCTACAAAGAAACTGTAGCTTAAATTGCCTTACAACCAAAAATATATCAAAAAGAGCTGAAAGATGTAACAACTATATAATTAAATAAACAGAATGTGAAATGTTTAGAAATGAAAAGATTCAACATGTGTACAAAAGTTTTATTTCCAATATTAAAAAGTATCCTTATTACTAATAATATCAATAACTATTCTCCGTAAAATGTCATTCCTTCAAACATAAAATGCTTGGATTATCTCAATACACAAACTAAAAATAAATGTTAGATTAACAATGCATTGATTGCTTCAATACTCAAACTATAAATAAATGTTCAATTGCAAATATTAGGAAATCTCTGTGAATAAATTGTATAAACTCACATTTTCATGAACTCAATGATAGATATCATAAGAAACCAATAAGTATTGCCAATTTATATGCAGTCAACAAAATTAAAACTAGTCTTATTGCCCCCAAAAATAGCTTTCTTTAATATGTACTTAGAACTATTTCAAAGTACTGGCATAAAACAAAGCTAAATCCTGAGAATTTTGGTTCATAAATTTAATCCATGCTACTCACTACTGAACATGACAAAGCAAACCTACATATCATAAGTAATTTTCAGCAACAAAATGATAGTGCAGTTAAAAGACATGCAGATGAGACAAGAGAAAAGCTTATATGGCTTTGTGTTCAGATTCACTCTTGTTTTGTTTGTGAAAGGTACGTTTTAAGTATCACTCTTCCAGGGAGCTGTGGTTGCAAGTTCAATCCTGCTCAAATCAACCTGAGTTGGCTGTCTTGATGTCACTGGGAAAGGCACTTTGCTTCCATTTCCTCCGCATATTTTAGCTGATAATGTCTTAAAAGTACTGTTAATACCAACATACAAACCTTTAACACTTTTTTCTGAGAACATCAGTTGCATTTGTATTATCATTAGCAATGTTAGGGCTGTGTTTTGGAAGGTCATAATCTATACATCATTTGCTGTACTGAAAGTTTTGGCATAACTTTTACCACATAATAAAAGCTTGTATGCTGATACATCGGGAGTTCTTGATTCACTCACATAAGCAGAAATCTGGATAAATATAACACCATTCAGATGTCAAACACTGCCTTCTACAACACTTGTTTATTTACTTGTATGCATAACTAGAAGAAAGTAAGGTATGACTAACACCATGGGCTAGCTTCACTTCTAACATGCATTCAAAAATGTAAACTCACAAATGAATAAACTTTAGGCACTCCTAAAAGAACAAAACAGACTCCCCCATGTAGCCTTTTACTCTGTCATCATTTTATGGCTGGATAGTATATTATATTGATCTAGGCAACCATGCGGTTGATGTTGGATTAGAATATCCATTAAGACCCAAGCCATCTGGCTAATGAATCTGGCATGGAATGGCTTCATTAGAATATTCATTAGGGACCAAGCCATCTGGCTAATGAATCTGGCATAGAATGGCTTGATTAGAATATTCATTAGGACCCAAGCCACCTTGGAATGGTTCAGAAGTACATAGCCACTATTTGAAAAAAATATCCCCAAAAGTTAGAATGTTTATAAAAGTCGGAAAAAGTCAATAGAAAGAAAATCTGATTAAGTGATCTACATACAAACATGCATCTGTGCATACCAAATTTTCATTTGTCTACCACAAGTTTTACAAGGAAAAATTGCTTTAATGACCTGATACTCTAAGGTCATCTACATATAAAAATACCTACCAGTCATATGCACATAAAAAATGCCTACCAGTCATCTGCATATAAATATGCCTATCAGTCATCTGCATATAAATATGCCTACCAGTCATCTACATAAAAATATGCCAACCAATCATTTACATATAAGTATACCAACCAATCATCTGCATATAAATATGCCTACCAGTCATCTACATATAAATATGCCTACCAGTTATCTACATATAAATATACCTACCAGTCATCTACATATAAATATCCCTACCAGTCATCTACATATAAATACGCCTACCAGTCATCTACATATAAATATGCCTACCAGTCATCTACATAAAAAATGCCTACCAGTCATCTGCATATAAATATGCCTACCAGTCATCTACATATAAATATGCCTACCAGTCATCTACATATAAATATGCCTACCAGTTATCTGCTTGTAAATATACCTACCAGTCATCTGCATATAAATATGTGTATCGGTCATCTAAATATAAATATGCCTACTAATTTCCATTGTCTACCTCTAGTAATTCTGCTATGTTCAAAATATGCAAAAAATGGTCAAGTTGCTGTAATGGCTGTCAATCTAGTTAGGTTATCAATATATACATATGAAAATTTCATTTGTTTATGTTGAATTTGCAAAATTTTGCTAACAAGCATCATGGGATACAAGAACTGATGCAAGGGACATGACAATCTTGCTAACAAGCATTGTGGGATACAAAGACATGCAAGAGACATGACAATGTTGCTAACAAGCATCATGGGATTGAAGGACAAATGCAGGGACATAACAATGATGCTAACAAGCATCATGGTACAGAAGGACAGATGCAAGATACATGACAATGTTGCTAACAAGCGTCATGTGATAGAAGTACAGAAGTAAGAGAAATGACAAAATTAGATGAAAATGTTTGCAACTGCATTAGTTGGTAAATGTAACAAAGATTCCCATTGGTCTGAATATGACCATATGATCAGGGTGAGCTGTGTTTATTTTTCATAAACAGTATGGAGAACTACTTTATAATAATTTCTATAAATAGAATCACATACAAAGTAACCAATATAAATAACAAAAGAGAAGGCATACACACTGATTGCCTTTAAAATGAAACAAAAATGTTAGTGTCTTTATTCTTCTGAAAACTGAATAAACTGATTTTGACACGATCAAATAAATCTTTCTAATTTTTTTCTTAAAATAAAACATCCTTTCTTTGACTATATTTGATATAAATTGGTATAAATATGTTGTCTGTAGCCCTGTGTATGCTAGGCAGGGTCTATTGTGTTGCTTGTAATCTATCAACAGGCTCTGTATGCTAGGCCAGGGTGTCTTGTGTTGCTTGCAGTCTGTCAGTAGCCCTGTATGCCTGGCCATGGTATACTGTGTTGCTTGTAATCTGTCAACAGGTCCTATATGCTAGACCAAGGTCTACTGTGTTGCTTGTAAACTGTCAACAGGCCGTACATGCTAGGCCAAGGTCTATTGTGTTGCTTGTAATCTGTCAATAGGCCATACATGCTACGCCAAGGTCTATTGTGTCACTTGTAACCTGTCAACAGACCCTACATGCTAGGCCAAAGTCTATTGTGTTGCTTGTAATCTGTCAACAAGCCCTATATGATAGGCCAAGGTCTATTGTGTTGCTTGTAACCTGTCAACAGGCCCTATATCCTTGGCCAAGGTCTACTGTGTTGCTTGTAACCTGTCAACAGGCCCTATATTCTTGGCCAAGGTCTACTGTGTTGCTTGTAACCTGTCAACAGGCCCTATATTCATGGCCAAGGTCTACTGCATTGCTTGTAAACTGTCAACATACCCTACATGCTAGTCAACATCTGTTGTGTCACCTGTCATCTGCATGTAACTTTTGTGTCCAAAACATCAGAATTCTGAACATTTCCATTAAAAATGCATATCAGAAAAATTTCATATATGGGCACACTGAACCAAATCATGTTGAACCTGTCAATGAAAGCATCAAATCCTTGGGTCAGTTTTATGTCCAACAAAACAAAACACCCTATCCTTTGAATACTGAGCTTCTATTCTGACATCATTTGCTGTGTGATTTGGCAACTGACAGTTTATACCATGATAAATGCAAAACAAAAACCAACATTAAGCTCTTAAGCATTGAGAATACTGATGACTTAAGGATTTGGGTAACATGGTCCCTTGACTTAAGCATTTGGGTAAAATGGTTCATTAACTTAAGGATTTGGGTAACAAGGTCCATTTAACAGGATGGTCCAAAAGAGAAAATGACTAATGGATTTGGGTAACATGGTCCAGTTAGCAGGATCAAAGGGGTAAAAATAACCCAGTGAGAAATTGATCATGTTGTTCCCATTTGCTATGGTACAAAATGCATATGACAATACTCTTCTGAATTCATGTAATCTCAATTATCAACATTATATCTTTTCTTCTCTTTCTTTGCATCCTAAAAATTGATAAAACATAAAATATTGCAAAAAGATATCTAAGCATTAACTTGTATGAGCAATTTCTAGTGACACGATTCTATCTATTCAAGTATTATAAAGAAGCATTAGTATATAACAAGGGAGGTAACCAATCTGTCTGATCATTTCCTCCAAGGATCAAAAATTGAATTATGTCCCTTTGAATAGTTTTACTGGCTTGTCAAGACCACTTGATCAAACCAGAAATCACCTTATTACTAGGAAGTAAAAACTATTCTTGATAACAGAACTGCGGACAACATTCTGTGGAGGGGATTTTAATCCATCCAAGCCAAAACACCTAAAACAACTTACCCATATCTAAAAAATCCAACATTATTATCTGATAATCTTTTCTTGAAATGTTCATTTTTTAAATGAAATCCTTGCTTTAGTAGAAGTAAGTTGCTCTGCACCTTTACATTTATTTAACTGTCATGGTGACCATTAAGCTTAGCCTTTAAATAGAACTAGGTTATGGTGACAGTTAAGTGTAACCTTCAAAAGAATGCTAGTTTCTAGAGACAGTTATGTGTAACCTTTAAAGGAAGTTAGGTAAAGATGGCCATTCAGTTTAATTTGAACAGGAGCTAATGCAAGGTATACACTTATTTTGCATGCTTATAACTGGTGGGATAACTCAGTAGTACAAAAATACACGTCATCTTTTCTCTACCTGTTTTGGGATTTTTGCCCCAATACCAGGTATGCATTCTCAGATGTTCCTTCCTGTGGCTGCCCTGACAAACTGAGTTAATTATGGAACCACAAACACGGCACTTTACACTCAGCATGAATGACCTTGACCTCTTGAGAATTTTAATGCAGAAAAAAAATAAATTCGTTGTATGGTCTGAAAAAGACAATTCATCTATTAAGCTCTGATAAATATTTAAACTAACAGTTGACTAAAATTTATTAAAACTGGATACTTTCTTAGCCTCAAGTTTCACCAAAGTAGGGTTATACATTCAGAACAGAATCCAGAGATTGAGTTAATATATCACAGAATAACCTAACAATCTTGCCCTGAATACAAAATCTTTTTTGGCAGTTGAAGAGACTAAGTGTCCATCAATTGGCTAACATCTTAAGTGCACGAACAGCTGGAATCACTTGATCCATTCGACGAACATCTGCAAATGAAAAAGTGTTTTAAAAAAAAAGCCATTTTGTCCTCAAAGGCACTTTTTACACAGTGCAAGATGTCAAAATAAGTCCGGCATTGAAGCATAGTTAAAACAGATGTGAAAAAGGTTTAAAGAAAAGCAGAAATTATAAATTCTTTAAAGTCATATTCAGATTCGAGCAGCTGACTGTAAATTTTATCAATGACTAGTGATCTGTAACAACTAAAACAAAACATGTGACATTTTAAAATCTCTTATAAACCATTAGCACTTTACATTCTGAATGCAATCCAGATCTGTTTTTTCTTGGTTTAAATAAACTGTATGTACAAATGGACCAGCATCAAAGGCTTCCATATGAAGTTTAAAAAAACTGTGGATGTACAAATGGACCAGCAGAAAAGGCTTCCAAATAAAGATTAAATAAACTGCATGTACAAATTGACCAGCAGCAGAAGCCTCCTAAATGTTTGAAGAAACTGTGGATGTATAAATGGACCAGCAGTAGAGGTTTCCAAATCAAGATAAAAGAAACTTGATGTACTAATATATGCTTATCAAAAATGATAGGTCTACACTAATGTATGCTTACTACTAATCATAGGTCTACACTAATGTATGCTTACTACTAATGACAGGTCTACACTAAAGTATGCTTACTACTAATGACAGGTCTACACTAAAGTATGCTTACTACTAATGATAGGTCTACACTAATGTATGCTTACTACTAATGATAGGTCTATACTAATGTATGCGTACTACTAATGACAGGCCTACACTACTGTATACTCACTACTAATGACAGGTCTACACTACTGTATGCTTGCTACTAATGATAGGCCTACACTAATGTATGCTTACTACTAATGACAGGTCTACACTAATGTATGCTTACTACTAATGATAGGTCTACACTAATGTATGCTTACTACTAATAATAGGTCTACACTAATGTATGCTTACTACTAATGATAGGTCTACACTAATGTATGCTTACTACTAATGATAGGTCTATACTAATGTATGCTTACTGCTAATGACAGGCCTATACTAATGTATGCTTACTACTAATGACAGGCCTACACTAATGTATGCTTACTACTAATGACAGGCCTACACTAATGTATGCTTACTACTAATGACAGGCCTACACTAATGTATGCTTACTACTAATGACAGGCCTACACTAATGTATGCTTACTACTAATGATAGGCCTACATTAATGTATGCTTATTACTAATGACAGGCCTACACTATTGCTCACTACTAATGACAGGTCTACACTAATGTATGCTTACTATTAATGATACATCTACACTAATGTATGCTTACTACTAATGACAGGCCTACACTACTATGTGCTTATTAAAAATTATAGGTCTAAGGATTGGAATTAACAGAAAAATTACTGCATGCCTGTATACAATACTTTGAGGCAGGGGTCGGCAACCGATTTTACATAGCATGCCAATTTTTTTTCCAGTTTAATTACAAAATGAATGAGTGTGTGCCACCAGTAAGAGAGTATCACTGTTCAAGATTTTTGGCTGCCCTTCGCCTGCCACACAAAATCTCTTGATGTGCCACCTTGTGGCATGTGTGCCGTAGGTTGCCGACCCGTTTTTAGGCACTGGTGCTGTAATATTCAGTATAGATGACAGAAATAAAACTTTATAGTTACCTAATATTTCAAATAACCTGTTCATAATCTCAAAAAATGCAGGGAAGAACTCGGAGTGCTCCTCTAGTCTTCTTATAATCCTGAAAAGTGACAAAGTTTTCCTTATTATTGTACAATGAGATTATCAGTAAGTAACTTATTATGGCCTGTTGTATCACATCAATCTTGATGAGAATGTATGAAGAGTATATATGTAGTAAATGTAAAAAAGTATGTATGTAATAATGCACAGTATGTATGTAGTAATGTAAAGAATATATACCAGTAGTAATGTAAAGGGTATTCATTTAATAATGTAAAGAGTATGTATGTAGTAATGCAAAATGTATGTATTTAATAATGCATGTAGTATATCAAGAATATGCATATAGTAATGTAAAGAGTATGTACATAGCAATGTAAAGAATATGTATATAGTAATGTAAAAAATATGTATGTATTAATGTCAAGGGTATGTATTTAATAATGTAAAGTGTATGTAGTAATGTAAAAAGGATCCATGTAGTAATACATTCATGTAAAGAGTATGTATGTAGTAATGTAAAGAGTATGTTTATAATAATGTAAAGAATACATATGTAGTGTTATGTATATCTACACTGTATGCGCAATGTTTACTCATGATTATATATATATATATATATATATATATATATATATATATATATATATATATATATGTACATATACATAGTTTAAACTGAAACTACAATCATGAATAAAAGTTGAGCATACAGTGTAGATATACGTAACACTATATATGTATTCTTTACATCATTACAAACATACTCTTTACATCATATATATATATATATATATATATATATATATATATATATATTATATATATATATATATACATATATATATATATATATATATATATATATATATATGCACAATAATGTGTGTGTGTGTGATTTGGATTTTTAACGTAGCTTTAACAATTTTTCAGTCAAATCGCTATGATGTCTGCAGTGTGGCAGTTTATATTGATGTCTAGCACTGGGGCATCATGCCGCAGACATGTAGCATGATGTCCCACCCAGTCACATTATCCTGAAACCAGGCCAACCAGTCCTAACACTAACCTCTTAATGCTGAGCGCCAAGCGAGGCAGTAAATGCAATAAACTGACAATGAACAGTGCAAAAACTAGTATCTAACTAGCCTGAGCGCTATTGACTCTTAATGAGTCTTTTTCAAAGGCAAATACAAATAATAGACAAGACAAACAAATAAAACACAAAAACCGTTGTGTTTGCAAAACTTTACATGACTGTTTCTACAGGAATTAAACCTTTAAATTTATTATGTTTCAACTAATTTATTTCAACTTGTTGCAGATGCTTGAAAATATTTTTATTGAGCTAGAAATCGACGAGCCATAACAACATCTGTTGTTGTATGTAAATTTATGTAAGCACAAATTATATCCCGGATATTTCATTGCCATAGTAATTATAGGCTATTAAGCAAATTTAGATAATTATTTTAGAGAAAATGTGTCAGCTTCAAAAAATAAATAATTTCATTTGTGCATGGCTGTCTTTTTCTAGTCTTCTTGGTTTAAACTGCTTGGTTTCAATGTTCTATGGCGGTGTATCCAGTAAGATTCCATTTTTTTTCCTGGTTTCGGAATTCCAGTTCGGGTTGTGAGCAATTGCAATAAGTGTTATCACTGAAAGTGTGGCCAGGGGAGGAGAAGTGTTCTGTGACCAGGCTTCTGTACAGCTTCTTTGTCATCCAAACAGATCTATGAAGGTTGATCCTTTTGTGTAGCTTTTCAGTTTCTCTGACATACTGAAGGCTACAGATCTTACATGTGATGAGATAAATTATATTCTCTGTTTTGCACATTTTGTTTGGACCATGTATGTTTAGTTTTTCTCTAGTCACTGTGCTAGAAAATGTCCTGGTCTCTATCATATCTTGACAGGTTTTGCACCTTTTATCGCCATAGGGCCAGATTAACTAGGTTGGTCTTGATTAGTGATTGGCGTTAGCTTCGCCCTGACTAGGATAGATACTAGTTTTGCTCTGTTCGTTGTCAGTTTATTGCACTTATCTTAATCAACCCCTGACACATGCAATCCCTTGCTGGATCCAATGCACTTGAAAGGACTGTTATTCACCATATGATTTGTATTCTTATATATATATATATATATATATATATATATATATATATATATATATGGGTGTGGACTATTTTTACAGTGTATACAGTAATGTGAGAAGGAGGTGGTGGCTATTATTGATATGGTTTGTTGATTTTGTTATAAACAATATTATGCGATGATGACTTTTCTCTACACAATGTGGACTTTGCTATCAACAGTATTATGCGATGATGACTTTTCTCAATACAATGTGGACTTTGTATTGCAAAAGGATATGGCTGTAAAAGGTAAGCATTAAGTAATGAAACTTACATTATACATTATTGTAGGATGCAAAAATTACAACTTCATTGTAAGCATTTAAATGTAGGTTGTTTAAATCATACATTACTGTAGGATGCATGAATTACAACCTCACTGTAAGCATTCAAATGGAGGTATTACAAAACATTCAAATATAAAATCAAAAAAGTGTATATTTACCCATCTAGATCCTCTGTCTGCAAGAGTTGTTTCAGCTGCTGAACTGTTGTACTTTGGTGAGCTGTAAAGAGTCGACCCACTGCATCCACTATAGCTGAAGATTTGCATGTCGGACCTAAAATTAAGAAAGACATGCATGTTATTTTGAATTAAAAAAAACATGTCTATAAGGATGTGTCTAAATGCTTGTTATTTTGAATCAAACAACCATGTCTATAAGCATGCCCAAATGCATGTTTTTTTAATCAAACAACCTTGTCTGGGATGTGACTAAATGCATGCTATTTTGAATCAAACAACCATGTCTATAAGGATGTGTTTAGACATGTGTTATTTTGAATCAAACAACCATGTCTATAAGGATGTGTCTAAATGCATGTTATTTTGTATCAACTGTGTCTATAAGGGTGTGTGTCTAGATGCATGTTATTTTGAATCAAACAACAATGTCTATAAGGATGTGTTTAGATGCATGTTATTTTGAATCAAACAACCATGTCTATAAGGATGTGTCTAGATGCATGTTATTTTAAATCAAACATAAATACATTAATTTGTATACCTGCTTTTGAACCCTATATTATGTCTGAAAGTACAATTTTTTGTACATACTGCTTGTGTGTCATATTGCAGAACAATGAGATATTAGCATGTGTGTGTGTGTGTGTGTGTGTGTGTGTGTTTAGTATTCTAGAAGAATGGGGTATTAATGTGCTGATGTGCATTACATTCCAGACTAAGTTAAAAAATAATTAGGCCTGCATAAAAAGAAAAATAAGAAAAGAAAGACACACAAATACAGATATTTTGGTAGATAGAAAGACATAATTGCAGACATTCTGCAGAAAGAAAGACACAGTTACGTACACTCAAGTACAGATATTTTGATAGTTAGAAAGACACAATTACAGATATTCTGGTAGCTAGAAAGACACATAAGTACAGATATTTTATTAGACAGAAATACTGTACATACAAATACAGACATTTTGGTTGACAGAAAGACACACAAATACATACATTTTGGTAAATAAAAAGTCACAAATACAGACATTTCTGGTAGATATATTAACAAGATACAAATATTGACAGTTTGATAGAAAAAAGACTCACAAATACAGATATTTTGGTAGATAGACTCACAAATATGGACATTTGGTAGACAGACACGCAAATACAGATACTTTGGTAGACAGACACACAAATATGGATATTTTGGTAGACAAACAAATATGGATATTTTGGTAGACACACAAACAGAGATATTTTGGTAGACTGACACACAAATATGAACATTTTGGTAAATAGAAAGACACTCAAATATAGACATTTTTGGTAGATTAGAAGGACATACAAGTACAGACATTTTGGTAGACGGAAAGACACACAAACAGACATTTTTGGTAGACACAAGGCACAAATAGAGACATGTCGGTAGATATAAAGACACAAATACAGACATTTTGGTAGACAGCATGACACACAAATACAAACATTTTGGTAGGCAAACATAAATACAGATATTTTTGGCAGATAGAATGACATACCAATATAGAATTTTTGGTAGATAGAAAGACACACAAATACAGATATTTTGGTACATAGAAAGACAGTTTGGTAGATAGAAAGTCACAAAAATACAGACATGCTTGTAGGTAGAAAGATAAACCAATACAGACATGTTGGTAGGTAGAAAGACACTCAAATACAGACATGTAGATAAGTATAAAGACGGAAGAGCGATTGTATTGATGTGTATAGCTATATTTTTTGTAACTCTGGAAGATGACTATGCCCATATTGTGTGTAATTCTATTCATGACTGCAAAAAGATGACTATGCTTATGTTGTGTGTGATTCTATTCATGACTGCAAAAAGATGACTATGCCTATATTGTGTGTAATTCTATTCATGACTGCAAAAAGATGACTATGCCTATACTGTGTGTAATTCTATTCATAACTGCAAAAAGATGACCATGCCTATATTGTGTGTAATTCTATTCATGACTGCAAAAAGATGACTATGCCTATATTGTGTGTAATTCTATTCATGACTGCAAAAAGATGACTATGCCTATATTGTGTGTAATTCTATTCATGACTGCAAAAAGATGACTATGCCTATATTGTGTGTAATTCTATTCATGACTGCAAAATGATGACCATGCCTAATTTGTGTGTAATTCTATTCATGACTGCAAAAAGATGACCATGCCTATATTGTGTGTAATTCTATTCATGACTGCAAAAAGATGACCATGCCTATATTGTGTGCAATTCTATTCATGACTGTAAAAAGATGACCATGCCTATATTGTGTGTAATTCTATTCATGACTGCAAAAAGATGACCATGCCTATATTGTGTGTAATTCTATTCATGACTGCAAAAAGATGACCATGCCTATATTGTGTGTAATTCTATTCATGACTGCAAAAAGATGACTATGCCTATATTGTGTGTAATTCTATTCATGACTGCAAAAAGATGACTATGCCTATATTGTGTGTAATTCTTTACATGACTGCAAACTGTATTGGTCTTATATAAACAAAATAATACATAGTTCATTTTTTGTCCATGAGTATAGGTTCTATTTTTTTTTATAGATATTAAACGATAAATAGGTATTGACAAATTAATGATAAATAGGTATTGACAAGTTAATGATAAATAGGTATTGACAAGTTAATGATAAATAGGTATTGACAAGTTAATGATAAATATGTATTGACAAGTTAATGATAAATAGGTATTGACAGGTTAAATTTAACTGATATCTTGAAAATGAAATTCATTTAGAATATTCAATTCTTTTTGACTTAGGGATTATGCTGGATTCAATTCTTTTTGACTTGGGGCTTATGCTGGATTCAATTCTTTTTGACTTGGGAATTATGCTGGATTCAATTCTTTTTGACTTGGGGATTATGCTGGATTCAATTCATAATACTGCAAGCTCCTCTTACATTTTCAGTTATAACTTTGACAATTAAATTATTTACTAAATTTTACAAAACTTGTTGGATTTGCTTCTTTCTGCTACTTACTTTACTACCATACAGTCATATCTAGATTCAGTATATACATACATATCAACTTTCATAAATAATACATTTAATGTACGTATGTTCATACGGAATTGAATACACTGCATACCTACAAACATTTTTACTTAAATCAAACATGTAAACATACATTAAGTATATATACCACACACAAAATGTGGACTGACTATATTACACTCGTGTTGGTGTAAGGTGCTCTCAAGTGAGGCTGCTGAAACCAATTGTGGGGGTAAACTACGTTTCCTTGTTAATACTTAACCAATTATAAAACATTAGAAAAATATCCACAATGTCACAAAACAAGTCTCCTCAACTGAAAGAGATGTTAACCATGCATTTTGGCTTCTTTACAAAAAACAATGTGAAAACATCCTTGCTTGCTGAAATGTAAGTCAGACAATAGTGGTCTCCCCATAAATTGAGGTACTGGTGCCAATCCCTTCAGTTATCAGATACTATGAAAGTGCATGCTTTCCCATGTAGATAATTAATGGGAAGGCCTGGAAGGGTATACTCATAATATGATCATAATTTCAATTATAAATATTTTGCTCCAAAAATGATTTTCTTCTTAAAATGCATTACACAGTCATAATATGCAATGAGAATAAGTAAGAGATGGAGGAGTTACATCCCTTTATTCTTAAGCTGACCTGACCTGAATTGCATGTGAGATACAGACAAGGGTTAGCACAAGAAGTCATTGAATGGAGGTGGTCTTGAGTGTTAGATACAAACCAGGGTCAAAACAAGTCAGTGAATGGAGGTGGTCTTGAGTGTTAGATACAAACTAGGGATAGAACAAGTCAGTGAATGGATGTGGTCTTGAGTTGCATGTGAGATACAGGTGAGGGTTAAAACAAGTCACTGAATAGTGGTGGTCTTGAGTGCTAGATACAAACTAGGGTTAAAACAAGTCATTGAATAGTGGTGGTCTTGAGTGCTAGATACAAACTAGGGTTAAAACAAGTCATTGAATAGTGGTGGTCTTGAGTGCTAGATACAAACTAGGGTTAAAACAAGTCACTGAATGTAGGTGGTCTTGAGTTGCATGTCAGGGTTAAAACAAGTCATTGAATGTAGGTGGTCTTTAGTTGCATGTGAGATATAGGCTAGGATTAAAACAAGTCACTGAATGGAGATGGTCTTGAGTGCTAGATACAAACTAGGGTTAAAACAAGTCACTGAATAGTGGTGGTCTTGAGTGTTACATACAAACTAGGGTTAAAACAAGTCACTGAATAGTGGTGGTCTTGAGTGCTACATACAAACTAGGGTTAAAACAAGTCACTGAATAATGGTGGTCTTGAGTGCTACATACAAAATAGGGTTACAACAAGTCACTGAATAGTGGTGGTCTTGAGTGCTACATACAAACTAGGGTTAAAACAAGTCACTGAATGGAGGTGGTCTTGAGTGTAAGATACGAACTAGGGTTAAACCAATTCATTGAATGGAAGCAGTCTTGAGTTGCTTGTGAGATTCAGACAAGGGTTAGAACAAGTCAATGAATGGATACAGTCTTGAGTTGCGTGAAAGACACAATGTAGGGTTAATAATGTCAATGAATGGATACAGTCTTGAGTTGCGTGAAAGACACAACGTAAGGTTAGCAATGTCAATGAATGGATACAGTCTTGAGTTGCGTGAAAGACACAATGTAGGGTTAGTAAAGTCAATGAATGGAAATGGTCTTGAGCTGCAAGTGAGATCAAGGCTAATGTTAGCACAAGTCAATGAATGGATATGGTCTTGAGTTGCAAGTGAGATCAAGGCTAGTGTTTGCACAAGTCAATTAATGGATATGGTCTTGAGTTGCAAGTGAGATCAAGGGTAGTGTTAGCACAAGTCAATGAATGGATATGGTCTTGAGTTGCATGCATAATAAATAGACTTAGATCATGAAGATCTCAGATGAGTTCAATTATTCAGCAAGATCCCATCATTTTAATGAGGAACTTTTAATTGGATTGGGGATGATTTAATTAACGAAGTGATCTTTAATCTGATTGGTGGTGATTTTTAATCTGATTGATGGTTATTTTTAATTGGATTGGTGGTGATCTTTACTCTGATTAGTGGTGATCTTTAATCTGATTGGTAGTGATCTTTAATCCAACTGGTGATGATTTAAGCCTATTTATGAAGTTCAATTAAAGTCTTTCCAGAAAGAGAATCTCTGAAGTGGCAGAAACCTCAGTTGCAAAATCAGAAATCTGACTTCAAGGGAGGTAAAAAGGTCAGCCAATCAGATGTATGATCACCTCATTAGCATTCATGAATGATCACCTCATTAGCATGCTTGAATGATCACAACATTAGCATGCATGAAGGATCACCTCATTAGCATGCATGAATGATCACAACATTAGCATGCATGAATGATCACCTGAATGCATGAATCTTGTTCATTGCTGAACTCATCCAAGATATTGATGAGGACAATATAAGTCCATATTACAACTGAAATCAAAATTGGATTAGAAACACTGGTCTCCATACTAGTAACAAGCAATTGTCGACAACAGACAGAGCAACACCATGAGCTCACTTTGCCTTATGGTCTGGAGAATTAATGTGATTAACATCCTTTTTTAGTTTAGGAGGGTTGGATGTGCAAAGCAATGAATGTTCTGCTAATATATTAGGATCATGTAATGTATCTAATGTTGGATGTGACATATACTAAATATAGATCTAGATGTAGTAATGCCAGACAGCTACATATCATATATACTATATATTTCTCTAGATGTACTTGCTAAGCCAGACACATTATATAGATCCAGATGTACAGCTGTACTTATTTATGCCAGACACATTATATAGATCCAGATGTACAGCTGTACTTACTTATGCCAGACACATTATATAGATCCAGATGTACAGCTGTTCTTACTTATGCCAGACACATTATATAGATCCAGATGTACAGCTGTACTTACTTATGCCAGACACATTATATAGATCCAGATGTAACGCTGTACTTACTTATGCCAGACACATTATATAGATCCAGATGTACAGCTGTACTTACTTATGCCAGACACATTATATAGATCCAGATGTACAGCTGTACTTACTTATGCCAGACACATTATATAGATCCAGATGTACAGCTGTACTTACTTACGCCAGACACATTATATAGATCCAGATGTACAGCTTTACTTACTTATGCCAGACTTATACTAGATGTACTTACTTAAGCCAAGAAGATTTCTAAGAGTGTTAAGAACATTGTGCACTTCTCCCAGTTTGGTGTACACATCATTCATCCTGGCATAAACCCCAGATACTGACGGTACATCAAAGAGTGTCTGGATGTGCTGCACAATATTTTCAAGCACCGTTCTGGATATCCGATCCTTGTTCTCCTGTTGAAAAATTAATCAAACTTTTTTAAATTGGTGGACACATGTATCCTTGATTTCAGATAATATAAAATTATTTATATCACATCTGCTGCATTATTTAAGCTCATAAACTTGTATATTGTTGCTTTCTATTACAGAATGATGATAATCCCTTGCTTGATAATAATGCCATGCATGATGATAATGCCTTGCTTGATAATAATGCCATGCATGATAATGCTATGCTTGATAATAATCCCATGTTTGATGATAATCCATTACTTGATGATAAACCCATGCTTAATGACAATCCCATGTTTGATGACAAGTCCATGCCTGTTGATAAGTCCATAGGAGCAGTACAACAGTACACACGACTGTTCTGACATCATCAGTTATGGGCCTATTATCGACCAAGGGCTTAGTGTCCATTCTCTCATACCAAATATAGTATGGATTACTAACAATAGTAACAACAGTAAAGTTGTTATCAAAAATATTTTGAAGGCATAGGGTGTAAAAGTATAAACAGCATCACTGGATTAAATTTGTCATTTAAATTCAGACAAATTAATCTGTCAAAGGCACATTTATCAGTGATTTGTGGTTTCTGAAATGAGTGTGCGTGTGTGTGTGATTCAGATTATTAACATAGCTTTACCAATTTTTCAATCATATCACTATGATGTCTGCAGTGTGGCAGTTTACAGTATGTCTTGCATTAAGGCATCATGCCACAGACATTTAGCATCATGTCCCACCCAGTCACATTATACTGACACCAGGCTGACCGGTCCTAACACTAACCTCTTAATGCTGAGCACCAGGTGAGGCAGCTGCTGGTACCATTTTTACAAATCTTAAGTATGACTTGGCAGCGGATTGAACCTGCAACCTTCTGCA
Organism: Megalonaias nervosa; assembly: GCA_016617855.1. Taxonomy (NCBI): domain Eukaryota; kingdom Metazoa; phylum Mollusca; class Bivalvia; order Unionida; family Unionidae; genus Megalonaias; species Megalonaias nervosa. The sequence continues at coordinate 33,854 of JAECUM010093153.1, forward strand.
TCTGAGGCAGCACTTTGGCCACCAGACCAGTTGGTAGAGGGAGGCAATTAAAGTTTCGGTATATGAGAAGCTCTAATAGTAGTTATCTCCCAAGGACATTGTTCTACTGATTGTAATACTTGATACATTAGTAGAAAATGCTTTTAACAGTAAATCACTTGTTACCTATATCTATATCATGTATATTATTTTTATAATATAGTTTTTATTAGTCATTTATTTAATGACTATTTTTAATTCCAAGATCCTATGAATGCATTGTATATTATAAAGATGACAAAATGTATAAAACATAATATTTATTTTCATTTAAAAATCTCAAGGTCAATGTACAAAGTTCAAGTAACAGCATCACATGATCTAAGGAGGACATTTGTAGTGTAGGAAATCCACACTGTACTAATTTGTGATTGGTTAAATTTGGAACAGCAGTTGCTGACTGCAAAAGTATTCCACAATTTTAAATGAGTCACTGAAAGCCTAGAATTATAAGCAGTAACTTCATATTCTTAAAAGTTAATATCAGTCTTGTAAGAGATACACAGAAAATCTTGACTTCTTGCAGAACTTGGAACATTTATTTAAAAATGGACAATACCATATACTGGATTATTGTGAAATTATTCAATGACTTGGATATTCTAATATCTTTGGATTTACTATGAAACATTTAAGGACATTTATGAGAATTAATATTCTTTAGATTTACCTTGAATTCAAGTAAAGACTTTTGAATATTAAAACAGTGACTCAGTAACGCATAAGCATATTTGAATTTTCATTTGGACTATCTTTGAAGCATATCTGGATTACCTGGAATTGATAAAACATTTAAGGAATTTTAGGAATTCATACCATAAGTTATTTTTTGTTCTTTCACTTTGTATTTTAGGAAATAAATTTATATTTTAAATTATATAATACATGTTGGTTTTGCTCTTTCTTGTTATGTAGTTTAATCCCCTAGGATGTTGCCAGATAATCTTTGATCTGAACTTGAAAACATGTGTTTTGGTTTGTTTTTCTTTACTTGAACTAAATGGGTACTCTATAATTTATTACCCAGGTAATTATGAATGGGCAGCTTTTACCTGAGTTCATGGGTAGATGTTGACAGCTAAAAGCCATTGTCCAGTGGGATACAAGGATGGTGGGAGTGGAGTAACATATATTGAAGTTTGGTAGCTTAAAAACCCACAAATTTAGTTCCTAGCATCCAGCGGTATAAAAATATGCTGAATCTGACCTACCATATCTTGAAGTATGGTAGCTAAGTGGTGATTTGCAAGAACTATTCAGTATTTTTTTAAAAATACATAAAAATACTTTCCAATGAATGTTAATTGTAAATTAATTTCCAATTACAAATTAGGTGAACTTTTCAATATTTTGTTTTAAAATATGCAAAAATACTTTTCAATGTGAGTTAATTATAAATTAATTATTAATGACACATTAGGAGGTGAAAGAATTGGAATTCAAGCTAAAAGTGTCATATTCAGGACCCTATTGCTTGGGCTAATGAATCAAAGATAAGTGAATAGGTTCATGTGCAGTAGTCCAGAAGTCTAACATCCAATTTTGAATTTGTTGGGACTCTAATCAAATTCCCTAAAAACACTGATGGCTTGTTGCATCCAAGTGATACTAATTTACATCAGATTAAACGGAAGAATATAACTCCTGAAAAACTGCTATTCATGATTATATTTACTATTATAAACAGGCTGCACTCTTCATGGTCCTATTTACTATAATTGTAAACAGACTGCACTCTTCATGGTCCTAGTTACTATTGTAAACAGACTGTGCTCTTCATCGTCCTATTTACTATTGTAAACAGACTGCACTCATTATTGTCCTATTTAATATTGCAAACAGACTGCACTCATCATTGTAAACAGACTGTGCTCTTCATGGTCCTATTTACTATTGTAAACAGACTGCACTCTTCATGGTCCTATTTACTATTGTAAACAGACTGCGCTCTTCATGGTCCTATTTGTTATTGTAAACAGACTGCACTCTTCATGGTCCTATTTGTTATTGTTAACAGACTGCACTCTTCATGATAATATTTACTATTGTATACAGACATCGCTCTTCATGGTCCTATTTACTATTGTAAACAGACTGTACTCATCATTATCTTGTTTATTACTGTAGACAGACTGCACTCATCATTGTAATCAGACTGCACTCTTCATCATCCTATTTACTATTGTAAACAGACTGCGCTCTTCATTGTCCTATTTACTATTGAAAACAGTTTGCAATCTTCATGGTCCTATTAACTATTGCAAACAGACTGCGCTCTTCATCATCCTATTTACTATTGTAAACAGACTGCAATCTTCATGGTCCTATTTACTACTGTCAACAGACTGTGCTCTTCATCATCCTATTTATTATTGTAAACAGACTGCGCTCTTCTTTGTCCTATTTACTATTGTAAACAGACTGCAATCTTCATGGTCCTATTAACTATTGCAAACAGACTGCGCTCTTCATCATCCTATTTACTATTGTAAACAGACTGCAATCTTCATGGTCCTATTTACTATTGTAAACAGACTGTGCTCTTCATCATTGTATTTACTATTGTAAACAGACTGTGCTCTTCATCATCCTATTTACTATTGTAAACAGACTGCACTCTTCATCATCCTATTTACTATATTGTAATCAGACTGCAATCTTCATGGTCCTATTAACTATTGCAAACAGACTGTGCTCTTCATCGTTCTATTTACTATTGTAAACAGACTGCGCTCTTCATTGTCATATTTACTATTGTAAACAGACTACGCTCTTCATCGTCCTATTTACTATTGTAAACAGACTGTACTCTTCATGGTCCTATTTACTATTGTAAACAGACTGTGCTCTTCATCGTCCTATTTACTATTGTAAACAGACTGCAATCTTCATGGTCTTATTAACTATTGCAAGTAGACTGTGCTCTTCATGGCCCTATTAAGTATTGCAAACGGACTGCGCTCTTCATGGTCCTATTTACTATTGTAAACAGACTGCACTCTTCATGGTCCTATTTACTATTGTATATAAACATCGCTCTTCATGGCCCTATTAACTACTGTAAACAGACTGCACTCTTCATGGTCCTATTTACTATTGTAAACAAACTGCTCTAAAGAATCTCCCTAACAGATTTATAAAGTTTCTTTTCTTTTTATGTCACTAGAGAATTTTTATTAACATCTGAAACATTGGAGAAAATATTGTGGTGATTTACTTTTAAAAGCATTTCTTATAATGTATCAAGTATTACAATCTGTGAAAAAATAACCATGGGAGATAACTACTATCAGGGCTAACCATTTATCTAAATTGTAATTGCCTTATTCTACAAATAAAGTTGACCTGAAAGACCATAGAATCTATAGTCTGTTACTAATTGTATTAAAACCATAAAGTTTGTTACCATTATTAGTAATCCAAACTATATTTAGTAAGAAAGAATGGACACTATGTCATAGTGCACAGACAGTCTGAAATTGTTTCAATCCAAAAAACTTCAACGTTGTCACCACTTAAATGGGTATATTGTATCTCACTATCCACTGATGCAATCAAGCCAAAAAGTTACAATTGTTTGCACACACTGCTACACTTACCTTCTCTGCCTTAACATCATCATCATAAGTGAGCTTATCCATAGCTGTAATGATTTTGGAGACAGATGGCTCTCCAGTAAGATGAATCTTCAGCCAGGGGGCCACACGTTCACTCAGCCGGTTGAGAGATAGCTGTAGCTCCTATAAAGATAGTTCAAATGCACTTTAATAAATATTTAAGTTTTATATATGAATCAGGGAGCTGCATTACCAGAGATCATACAACATCATGTTCAGTCCCAGGATCACAGGTTTGATATAGTTCTAGGTCAGCCCCAGTCAGGTGCCTCAGTGAGTCTATGGAAAGGACCTAGTTCTCATTTCTTTAGCATGATATAGCCAAACATGTGTTAAAGTGCCATTAAAAGCACCAACCATTAGTTTTCAGTAATAGGTTCGAAAATGGAAAAGTTAACAAAATAAGATAGTCCTCTTTTATAAAAACATTTATGTTTATCCCACAAAATACCACAACATGTATTTCATAACATACACGTGATTCTACTGGTGGTAGGACATAAACACTGTATTTTGAGGCTGTCTACCATACATACTGTTTTATACCTTAAATCTACTGCTTTGGGAAATTGAAAGATTTTTCTTTAAAATTCTGGAGAAAACAAAATCTGCCTGCACATTATAAAAACCAGCCAGAACAGTCTACTGGTGACTGGAACTGTTCAACCAGTGCAACAACCTGTTTTGATTACCTGATTAAGACCAATATTTAAACAAAGAGCAATAAATTGATTACTTTATTTCTGTGCAATGAAATGTGCTGATTATCCGATAGAGACTGATGTGTGTAAAGAAAAAGCTGTAAACTGATCACCTCATTGCTGTGTAATGATATGTGCTGATTCTCTTGAGACTGATTTGTGTATACAACAAGCTGTAAATTAATTACCTCAGTGATGTAATTTTGAGAGTTTAACACCAAAATGCTGGATATATAATGAGGATTTATAAGTAGTAAAGGTATCAAAGGTGGTCCACGATGGTTTTTGAGTCTTTGATTAAAATTCTGCAACCTGTGGCAGAGGTGAGATTAAATGAAGAGTATTTATGTATATATACACAACTCTAATCTTGTTTTGCTCACTTCATGTCAAAATGCTACAATGTACATTTTCTGTAAATGCTAAAAAATGACACCTGCTAAGTAATAATTACAGCTAATTCAACAATGCTCGAAAATCAGAGTTGAAGTGCGGGCAAGCAGCAAAAGTCTAAAGTTTGCATTGTGTATTTCATGCAAACTGGATACTAAGATAGTATATGGGGGCAGAAATAATATTGCCATGTATATGCAGACCCCATCACACAGAAGCAATGATTCTTCTGTAACAAAACAACCACTTTAAAGGTATTATTTGAGATCAGATCGAATGTTCTAATACTGCCGCATTCCGGTGCTGACAACAAGGGTATTCTGCATTCCGAGTGACTTAAGGGAAAATCCAAAACAGCAAACTACTGTGAACCTCTAAAGTGTCAAAATTTATTAATCACAATGAATGTCATCAGTGGACATCAGTCAGTAAACTTGTAAAGGAAACTAAACATGCTTGTTGATTTTATTTTAAAAAAATCTTTACAGTGAACTACTGGGTACAAGACTTCTTTATCATTTAAAAACCAATACCAATTAACAATACTCTAACTCGATGTAATTATTTTTTTAACATTTGCCATCAGAATCTCATTAATGTTCATAATTTGCAGTTTTACTATACGAACAGAATACATATTATGGCAAATATGTGCTTGTGTTCTTCTCCATTCACATAAAATATGTAAAATTTATTTCCATGAAAAATCATACTGATTTAGAAGCCAATCAACTGACCAAAATTTTAAAATCTACTGATTTGATGTCCTGGTTGTGTCATATGTATGCACTGTGAAATTCACTAAATTCCCATTTAAAGACAACTGTATTA
>JAECUM010093154.1:0-53032 GCA_016617855.1 Megalonaias nervosa
AGTTAATTATATATTAACTGTATTTGTTTGAATTTCACTCACAGCAGGTATGCATGGTGTACCTCATATTAATTACCTATCTGGTATTATTATATTACCTGATCAACTTAACAGCCAATCGTATTGAAATATCAAATCATTTGCAAATTGTGATTGGTCATTTGCTAGGCTTTAGAATTTGAATCCCTCACAGCATCCATCTGCAGGTTATATTTTCTACTTGAAATACAATATGCATATGCAGTCACTGCTAAAGAAGTCAAGAGTCATGCTTTGTCTACATCTTACAATACCATACATCTAAATCGTCCTTCCTAACTTGAAGGAAGGGTTAGTAGAATTATTTACTATCGTCACCCCACAAAATGGTTGTAATTAATTTATTGTGTGGTTTCAAGATAACACTTTTAATGATTGTACAATCTAAACACATGAGTTTGCATATTTTAAGTAGAATGTGGCCTTTATGAAGCACACGCTCCATTTGATAAATATATTTCCGCCTACTTTTCGTATGTGTTCAGGATACTCATTACGACACTCGTATTGATAAGCCAAGCTACGGGCAAGGAGTTTCCGATACTTTTACTTTACTGCTTGACTGGGACCATAATACCCCCCCCCCTTCCAATTATCACGGTTTCCAGATTAATTGACAGTATTATTATTTGATCTTTTTTTTTTTTTAAAAAAAAAGATAATTAGTAAGTGTAGTCTTTTTCAATACTAATCACAAGCCATATATATAGAACTGCCTCTCTCGGATAATTACTATTCTACGAATTAAACAAATAAGTAAATAATATGAAATTGGCGATCATTTCTTTCCCTCTCAACGTGCACCTGAATCAAAATTCTATTTAATATGACGACTCTATATGACGACTCTAAAACTTGTTAGAATATTAGTGGCAAATATATTGAGAAAACTCGAACAATAATTTGTATGTTTTTAAATAATATTAAAATCATAACTTAATATCACTGGATCAATACTACTGGGGTATTTTGAAAACCACTAAAATTACTAGACCAGGCAGGCCAGGAATAAAATGAGAAAACTTGCGCTTTCTAAATGAAATCAGTTTTCTCAATACCATAATCAGAACCGTCCAACGGTATATGCAGTTGCAAAATATTTATTATTGTGAAAACTACATATTTGGCGCATTGCTCTATGCAACTTAAAACTAACAAGTGGGATTCACATTCCTCGCTGGCAAAGGTGTTGGCATCACGTGATTTACATGCCCACTAGGAGCTTCTCAGACATACAAGCCTTATCTCTATTACCTCTCTGGCTGCAATTATTGTTCACAAATTCAAATCGTCAGAACTAAAACAATTTTAAGCATTTTTGTCATGACATTTTCAGACAAATTTAAATTTATTAATATGGGATAAGTGTCAAAATAAAGTACTTAAACTTTATGCCACGTGCTATGCTAATAGTAGGGCATGATTATCTCTACTCCGGTGATAAGTCAATTACTTATCTACCTTTGACCATAAGCTACGCTCTGATTCAAAATTTACTTGACTTAAATATTTAGACAAAATTCTTTTTGATGCAAAAATATATATAACTTGACATTCTTTGCTTTGTTCTATATTTATGGAAAAAGCCATGTCCCGAAACATTAATACCGTCATGATCATTAATCATTATTTCAGCTTGTTCAATAGCGTCAAACTGATTGGCAGGGGCATACCTAAGTATTTGGCACCCGGGGCGGATCGTTCCTTTGGCACCCCCCACAAATAATTTTAAAATGTAAACACAGAAAATATATTATGTTCACAGAAAATATATTATGTTTGCAAGTAAATTTTTAAACAGTACAGTGCTGTCATAAGCAAATTGGAAATAACTTTTACTTTGGCGAATTTTTCATTTGATTTGAAAACTTGTACTGGTATTTCCACTATCCCGATGACACCCCACCCCCTTCTGGCTGTCACCCGGGGCTGAGCGCCCCACCCCACCCCCTCGAAACCCCTTTTAGTACGCCACTGCTGATTGGCATATTCCCAAAAGTCTCAATAGTTATCTTTTGGCTTAAGTACACCAACATTAATAAAAGTTTTTAAAAAAGTTATTTGGAATATAAATTGTTTTGAAGTCCTCCATGATTTCCTTAAAAGCTATCGTCATTGCTGTTAGCAGGGAGACTAAGCCGACTTTGTGTACCACATGGGATTCCAGTTTCGATTATGTGTAATCTGTATTGAGCTTTTGTAGCCCTTGTACAAATAGAGCGATGTGGGTGTAATTGATTATTCATGTTCCGTGATCGTAATTTAGTTTCTTCACGCTAACTTGATATTGTGGTATAGAAGTTTGTCTCCGCCTTTTCCTTTCTGAGTAGAGTATCATATATCTTGTATGCATCTTCAAACGGTAAGCGGTCTCCATTAACAAAATTCTTGTTAATTTTAAGTTTCACGTTCTTAGCATTGTTCTTTGTCAAAGTTCAGTCTTTTACTACTCTCCGACATTTCTCTAGGAAACTGTTCCACACATTCGAATTGATAAAACTGTATAAATAATGTAACAAATAACGTTAGACATTTCTCTAGGGAACTGTTCCACACATTCGAATTGATAAAACTGTATAAATAATGTAACAAATAACGTTAGACATTTCTCTAGGGAACTGTTCCACACATTCGAATTGATAAAACTGTATAAATAATGTGACAAATAACGTTAGACATTCACCAAGGTAAAATTTTAATACATAATACCTTCCTATGAGCTTTAAGTGCAAACATTAACCTTCTGTCTGCATAGAGCAAACCTTAAATCTAACCTCAAAACTTTTCTCCATAAAATGCAAGAAGCAAAACTGGATTTAAAACAAGCACTAAATAAGATTAAGCATACGGGCACAGCAATGAAGTCTAAATGCATATAGTTCCTTCACATGAGTGAGAATCAAAACCTTAAATGTGAACTTAAACCTGCTGTTTGTTTTCGCCTATGCCGACGCCACCAGGGTCGTAGCACAAGTTTTTGCTTACTTCGTAATAAGACTTGAAACTGCCATGGCCTAAACGGCGTCCGTTGGTGCGAGCTAAACTTATGATAACATTTTTGTGCAACTACATTGGGCATAATTTGTCAAAACACGGGTCCATTTAATGAAATATAAGGTAGGAACTCTTATCCATCACATTGTCGGACATTATTGATTCATTCATTTGCTGGCAATTTGCGGGTCTAATATTCATGACATTTTTCTAAATAATCAGAGAAACCTCTGTGCCACATAACGGAATTGACCTATCGCCACTTGTCAATCATGCTGATCAATTAACCAATCAGCGAGCGTAAATTAGACACACCTCCAGGCATTCCTTACATCCTCCATTTTCCTCCGACAAGCTGCTTGTGGCAATAATGAATTGATTATGATAAGTATTTACAGTTTTTGCAATGATTTGTCGATTTCTAGATCGGTAAGGGTGAAAAGAAGGCAGTAGGAGCCTTGTAATTCTGACTGTCAATATCCAGATCGTCTAAATGGAATAATTAGATTTATTCCTTTCACGAAACAGAGACAAAACTTCGATGGATGAAGACTTTTTACGTTGATCGCGTGTACGATCAGCTAATATGGAAACAATTAATGGCAATTACAACATGTTTGTTTGCATAAATGTATGTGGAAAAGCATGTCCAGTCGATGGCTTGAAGAAAAAAAAAAATTGAAATTGAAACATATGTAAAAATAAACGTTTTTAGAATATGGGTAGAGAACCCCCCAACTTTCGGGCTTTGATGCATATTATTTTTCTTGCATAGGAAGCACTGAATCCTAGACTGCATTATTTTAAAGTTTGAAAATTTACACTTTAATGTTGGCTTGTCTCAAAAACAATGATTTATTGTCTAGATCTTAGACACTTGAGTGGCTCTTTACTTTTTCATTTGGCTGAAGAAGGGGTGGGGATGCGAAAATGTAATAGTAAAGAAATTAAAAAACAATGGTTTCAGATAATTATCGTCCGATATATTAAGCATGCATTTATATGTTTACATTAACATACATTATTGATCAAAATTCCATTTGACGATAATAGTAGAACTTTAAAATTATTATGTACAATAGTATACTTTTAAACAGTAATTATTTACGATTTTGCTATTGATTATTAATTCATTAACTTCCAAGGCAGCATGAACATAAGCCAGATAAAATTAATAAGGATAAGATTATATACTAAATACATTAGCATCTTTTGGAGCGAATTTTCTTGTACATGAATAAGTTCTCGAGCAGCTTTAAAATTGATATTTATTATTTACTGAAATAACCTACTTAGATTATTACCTTACGAACTTGAACTACAAATATAAATATTGTCTACTGCAATTCAATTTATGCAACTTTGCAATTTAACATATTTAAGAATAATACAAATCATTTTCAATAAACATATCACTCAAGCTGAAATATCTTTGTCAAATACTGCATGTTTGTCGGAGATTAGCTGGGCGTCATGTCACGTGATTTGGTAGGCGGAGCGATCTTCATCTCGCGTAAGGTCAATTGTTTTCGACATTGCTGGTATTTTTACAACTATATAAGTGGATCTCAAAATAATTATCCCCAAACGTTTCTTAAAAACATCGTGATATCCCCGTCTGTCCGTCTGTCTGACTGTCCGTTACCGCATCACCTCCCAAACCACTGAATGAATATCCACCCAACTTTGTAGCCAAGTTGTCTATATAATAACAAATCAGAGAGTACCATGTAATCCATGACTCCCACCCGCGGGTCTGTGGCAGGTGGTCGAAGGTCAAATATATAAAAATTGCAATTGCCCTGACATTTTCGAATATTTTCTGACCAAACTGTGTGTATGCAATTATTGCATAAAGCCACGCATTATATGTGACTTTTTTTTTATTGCATTATGACCCTTGGTCATTTTTGTTTTGGTAGTGGGAACCGGGGGATACAGGGATTTGTAATGTGCAGAGGAAAGGGTAGGGATTTGCAATGGCGAGTAATTGCAGATAATATGGTGAGGAAAGGATGGGGATTTGCAATGACGTGCACTTACAGTTACAATTTCAAGGAAAGGGTGGGATTTGCAATGACGAGCACTTAACAGTTACAATGCCAAGGAAAGGATGGGATTTGCAATGACGATTACTTACTGTTACAATGTCAAGGAAAGGATGGGAATTTGCAATGACGAACACTTACAGTTACAATGCCAAGTAAAGGATATGATTTGCAATGACGAGCACTTACAGTTACAATGCCAAGGAAAGGATGGGAGTTTGCAATGACGAGCACTTACAGTTACAATGCCAAGGAAAGGATGTGATTTGCAATGACGAGCACTTACAGATTCAATGCCAAGGAAAGGGTGGGATTTGCAATGACGAGCACTTATAGTTACAATGCCAAGGAAAGAATGGGATTTGCAATGACGAGCACTTACAGTTACAATGTCAAGGAAAGGGTGGGATTTGCAATGACGAGCATTTACAGTTACAATGCCAAGGAAACGGTGCGGATTTGCAACGAAGAGCACTTACAGTTACAATGCCAAAGAAAGGGTGGGATTTGCAATGACGAGCCCTTACAGATTCAATGCCAAGGAAAGGGTGGGATTTGCAATGACGAGCACTTACAGTTACAGTGTCAAGGAAAGGGTGGGATTTGCAATGACGAACAATTGCAGTTGCTCTCATCTTTCTTTTATTTTTGGTGGGTATGGATTGCTTGTTTTTAAAATGTAACTTGAAGACAAAGAAAACCCCAACAAACAATCCACCAAAACTGAATATACAACAATAAAAGATAATAATAATAATAATAATAATAATAATAATAATAATAATAATAATAATAATAATAATAATAATAAATAATAATAATAATAAATAAATAAATAAATAAATAAATAATAAATAAATAAATAAAAATAAATAAATAAATAAAAGTGGGGGGGAGGGAGATAGAGAGAGAGAGATCAAAATCATACAGCCGGAAAATGGTTTCGCTTTCGTCTTAATAATCAAAGCTGTTAATTTTCTCGGTTGCACTCTGTACATTAAGTCATACTTTAAAGGTTTCCATTTCCTGCATTTTTAGTTGATTTGTGTATTAAATTGTTACGATGTTTGCTGCTTTTGTTTTGCAAGCGACTTTCCTTAAATCTAGTCGATTATTTACTTTTAAAAAATATGTTTTCAATAAACTCTACAACAACTAATTAAAATCAGGTTTAATAGCGAAGGCAGGAGCACTGCTATCCATGAACCGGAAAATTACATAACACATGCATTGGCAGCACTCGGGCAGAAGCAAATTAGGTATGAGTCATTAACTACATTGAAGAGTGTCTTGGCTGTTCCATCAGCACCAAGTAATTATGGGGGCACGGTGGGGTCATAAGCATATAGATAGATGACAGACCAACAGGGCCGTAGAGAGCGATCACAGGCTCTTGAGTTAGAAACTCCTAGTTCTTGTTCAAACAAAATTTTTCTTTTAGAAAATTAAAAAGTGTTGTTCGGCCCGGGCCTCCTTGTCGGCCCAGCAGACCAACAGACACGCGAACCGGCATAATAGATTTTATATATTTGCAGAAATTTATTTAATTTCTTTTCTTAAATTTTTTAAATATTTGTTTGTTTAGTTGATTATTTGTTTTCAGTATGATTTTCGTTCACTATCTAGCTAGCTACGATGAAGATAAATATCCTGAACACATAAAGGGCCTATAGCTTTTGAATAACAAGGAACGGATTTAAAAGGAGTTTAACGGGTTCAGTCGACTTTAGTTCACATTTCAGGTTGGCCATTTTATGCAAAACGAACCATCCGAACCCCTTGAAAACAAATCCTGGACGGATACCGGACATCGTAAAATCATGAAGTAGCGCTATGACTCTGGTGATGGATGTCTGCAGTTCATTCAGCTGTCAGTCCTCAATGCCTGTAATTACCACCTGAAACATCAAAATTGATGTCTTAAACGTATTTCTTTCTGTCCATTATTTTAAATTTTCTCAAGTTGAAAATATGGCATTAAGTATGTGAATTGAATTCATGCTAGTCATCAAGTCACGAAAGTTTTAGACCTTTCCAATCGATAAAGAAACATTAGTTAAAAGATCAAAAAATATATTAGCACAAAGCACATCCTCACAATACACAGTTCAGCAGAACAATGTAGCTACACATATATGCATTTTACATCATACAGCGACAGGTAGTAACATTCATAAATACATATCTAAATGAACATACCTCTATTTATATCTGCATGCTTCATGCCCATACATAAACACATTGCCCACAATTTATTTACTTATATTTTTAAGGAACACAAATTATAGTTATGTAACATTAAATAGCTGCAGTACACAGGAAATGCAAAGATTAAAGTAAGTCTAGTATTAAAACATGCAAATAAATTCAATTCATTTAAATGCCAGTTCTAAGATAATTTCAAACCTAAAGCAGGAACCGAATGATTTGTAAATGACGCTCGATAAACACGGCAAATCAGAATTAATAAATTGACACTTAAGAATGTTTTGGAATTTTTTTTACAATTTTTGAACATTACGACATAAGCTGTCAATCAAGCAATTGTTCTTTGTATCAATCAAATTAAATCGAATCAGTCGCGAGGGTCAATAATGTTAACCGTAACATAGCTCCAGTTCCCTCTGACCTTTCTCAGCCCGTGTTAGATATTTGGGCAGTTATGTTGGGGTGGCAGGTCAGAGAGTCTGACCTATTGAAAAGGTGAAATTAGTGTCATAGGCCTGTCACTTTACAAAGAGACCTTCATTATTTAAGCGACTTTGCATTCTACCTGCCTGATATTGACAGGAAGAATATTCATCATTTTTTATATAGGAGTTTGAACAAGATTTGTACCTTTAATTAGATAGCATAAAAGCCGGTAACTATACATACATACATATACATACATACATACATACACATACATACATACATACATACACATACATACATACATACATACACACCCACACACACCCACACACACCCACACACACACACACATACATATATATATATATATATATATATATATATATATATATATATATATATATATATATATATATATATATATATATATATATGAGGACCTTCTTCGTTAAGGTCCTTGCTTACTTAAATGATCGCCGAAGAAATCCAACGGCTTGTTTGTTACAGCACTGTCGAATTATATTCGGCTATTTTCCTTTCATAGGTAAGGTTGTAACTTACAGGTACACGGTTGACAGCAACGGCAATTACGCCGTTTAATCGAAAATATTATAAATTCTGCCTTTCTTCTATCTACCCTTTAGACTCAGCCCTACTGGACAGCTGACTGTTACAGTAAAGTGCATGAAATACCTTGCACAACTTGTATGTGTTTCATTACTGTACGTCTTTCTCTTCTTATTGTAACTGTATTTACTTTGTTGAATATATCTGACAATGCATGTAAAACATATCTAGGATCGTCATGATGTTGTATTCTACTGCACTACTACACTTTACATGTACATGATAATAATAAACAAATAAATGCAGCTGAAAGTCTATGTGAATGTGCACATCGGATGCTTTTGGTGCATTTAGAATTAAATTTGTGTGTGGTTTACAAACTTGAAACGATGCTTATTTACAATAAAATGTTATTAATCAACAGTTCTGTTTTAGGACTTTTTTCAGAGGTAAATAATGTGGTTTTAAAACGTTGTATCGGCACTCTCAGTAAATCAACCTGATATGTGTTGTATAATGTGAGTTACAGACAATTCTCAACTGCTTTGGCATTTTCCTAGTTATGCTGCATTCGATGCGAAAATCATACTTTTCGGAACAAGAAAAACATCTCTATCCTACCAAAAAATCGAGTTTAAGATGTAGAAATATATTATTTAATTTGAACAGGTAATTCATGCACCACTAACAGTTATGTGCATGTTCGTTTACACGTCGACAAATTTGTAAATGTTTCCAGGCAGTGAACTAAATTTAAAGGAGAAGAACGTTATAAGCTTCCTGTACTGTAATCTCCATCTACAAATTCACGAAAAAAATATGTTTAAACTAAACTAAACTAAGCTTTTTATACGCGTGTATACGTTGCAGCCTTATTCATTATTTGTGTGTATCATGTGATCGTTAGACGTCTGACGTCAAGAAAAATGGAGGCCAGTAGATTTTGGATCACGTAAGCTAGAAATATAAGAAATGGAAAAGTACGAGACCCAGACATTGCATTTGTCTGCTTGAAAAAGAGACTAAATACGCTTTAGCTGTGAAAATGACCTATCTTTCTATCGATTTCATGCGGGTAAGGTCGTTAAACTTTGTTAGGCCTCATGGTAAGCAGCTTCATTATGATGATCTTGCACGGTTTCAGAGTATTCCAATTTTTCAATAGGAAATCTACTCTGAATTAGTTTATTGATTCTAGCATGAACAGTTTAAACTCAAAATTTAACCTCAGTCAGAGAAGCTTGAAATATAGTTCTCAGTGACCTACTTTTCCTAATGATGATGTAGTACTCATCAAGATGTATCCTTTCACTAAGTGTAATGATTCCGGGTACAACGGTAATCATACAGGATGCATAAAATCTATATGGTCGTGGGCTACGAGCAAAAACCAACCAAAGTTAGTAAAATGTGAAATGTACGTCATTGTGACCTTATATTGTAAGGGTTTGACAATAATAGATATGCAATCAATCATTTAGTCGGTGATTAGAACATGAACAGTGATTGAAAAATAACTTTAAGCGCAAGTCTGAACACAAGTTAGTCACGCATACAATGTGGGTCACAGTGGCCTATGTTTGTAGTACGGGCCTAGTACTCATCAAGATGCATCCCATCAAAAAGTTCATAATTTTCGGTATAACAATATGTATACTAGGTGTGAAAAACTTGTCTTGAGCTTAAGGCAAAAACGTAACGTAAATTAGTAAAAATATTAAACTGACATCACAGTGACCATCTTTTTTTTTGTAAGAGTGTGGCACAAATAGAGATGTGTACAGTCATCTAGGTTGATGATAAGAAATAAACAACATTTAAGCGAAGTCAATGAAACATGAGATATGGGTCACAGTGATTTACTATGCGATAGGTGTGAAGTACTCATCAAGATTCATCTCCGCACTATATTTTATGATCCAAGGCATGTATACATACAGGGGGTCCCAAAAATTAAGCTAAACGAAAAAACTTGACCAATAATGTACAGATAATAAACAAGTATATACAAAATTATCTCCCTTCTGGAGCGAGGAGTCGGTGCTATGAAACCCATTACAAACTGCTGCCCTGGACCCAGGAGCAAAGTGAAACTATGCAAATCTACACGTGCAGTAGAACTTCGATTATCCGTCAGGGTGCGGGACCGAGACCATGACGGATATGAGAATAGACGGGTAATAGAATATGTACATCAAAAGAATTAAACAATAGAGCCGGTCATCAAAAAATCATAATATCTACATATGTGCATGTACCTGTTTTTAATATTTTGACGTACAATGCCCTGATGGTTAACAGAGACTGACGGTTAATTTGGTGCCGAATAATCGAAGTTCTTCTGTATATGTTTTATGTGTGCGGACACCAACGCCGGTAATAGTACAGCAGCTTTCCTCTGGTTTTCGTAGAGGCAAACTAAAATTATCTCCGTTGACCGTTTAATTCATATCTCCTCCATGATTTTGGCTATTTTGCTACTAACATGCTGTATCTGTTACGCGAACTGAAAACTTGGTATACTGGCATGGATTCATCATGCAAAAGAAGTAGCAAAGTTGAAAAGTTCTAAAATAAGTTGTCACAACATTCTTGCTTCTTTCAAACTGTCAATAAATTCAGTGCAAATCAACAGAAAAAATAACGTTTAATAAAATGATTTGCAGCTGCACTGCATCACTCAGGACACCTGTAGATATATGCGTGTGGCGGAATATTTCTGCTACTGTGCAAAGAGCGTGCTTTAAAATCCAGTGATCTTATTTAATTTATGGATGTATTTCTCTGTAGTGTCGTACAAATTTGAGGTGATTTCATCGTTTTAAAGATCGTCGAATTCGTGGGAAGATGCCCACGTTATGGAAGACAGTTGTTTGCAGTAATTCGTTAGCTGCTTTAATTTTCTGGACTTGCATGTGTGTTACATGTGTTTGAAGCATGTGATTTCAATTCTGAACAAGAGTCAGGTGCTAATGTCAGTAATCAGTGTTCCAAATTCAGGACTGTTAAAGGCCTGAAATTTCATCAATAAAACAACGTCTCCATATTTGTTTCATTATCAACCAATCCTGGCCAGCCAAATCCATATATACTCAATTTTATCTTCGCCCATTTCCAGACTGGTTGCCATTTTTCCATACAATTAGTACCGTGTGTCCTGAACATTTATTGCCACTTTAACACCTCAGATATGGACAATAGAAAGTTTCAGTGTGGTCTCAACAACTGTAAATACTGGCGGTACGATTACGTTAGAATAAGATAAATTGGTGTCATCACAAAAATCATAGAATAATATTTCTTTCAAAGTTCTTGCATTTGTCACTGAAAAAGGAAATTATTAGAACACAGAGACTTTGTTACAATTTAAAGAACTCGATAGATATAAAATGCCGGAGAGTTGCTTTTGTCAATAAAAAAAGGAAATCATTAGAACACCGAGACTTTGTTTAGGCAACTCGATAGATATAATGCTTGAGGACAGTTCGGTTATACAATTTTGAATATATCTGCATCGGTTACAAGTTATTATTATTTACAGTGAAATAATAAAATAAAATAGAGACCAACAGTCATATATATAATTATATTGTTATAAAGGATATGCAATTTATCAATTTAAAAACGAATATACAGTTTTATACAGTGCATTGACATTTAGGCCATTATGATACAAAGTATCTAACTATATATATATATATATATATATATATATATATATGTGTGTGTGTGTGTGTGTGTGTGTGTGTGTGTACGCTGTTGTTGTTGTTTCGCGAAAGGTTTGCTGATAGGAACGACGATTTTTAGTGTGCTGGAAAAAGAACTATTACCTACATGCAGAAAACATACATCGTACTCGTAATTGACTTGATCATAGAAAACGTTGGTAAAAATCAACAGGTTTGGGTTGTCTTAACCTTTCAAAATATATTATTTTTTTGTTCTGAACAAGTAGATACGTATACAGCAAACGTATACATCCAAGTTATATTAAACATTGAGTTGACAAGCCTTGTGTTCTCTATACTGCAAACAAATTATCCAGTTTTTTGTCTCTTTAATTTAACGCTGCAGCTTGTCTCTATATCTCTTCAATGCTTTCATCTTGTCTAATTCTTTATTCACGAGATCCATTATGACAAAATAACTTGGACAGGCAGTTACCGTCTGTATGTGCTAGACTTTTTTATTTTCATCCAATAATTACTGTTGCTGTGACAATTTGCTATACTCAGAGAAAAGCTTAGTATAGGTTATCACTTTCGTCGTCTGAAACGAGATGCACCCTTCTTATACAGCTATGTTCTCTGGCGGATTGATTGTATTGTTATGAATATTTAATTTGTATTGTGTGTTTGACTTTTGTCAATTATTGTTAGTTTACATAACTAACTATTGTCTGCGCCTATATGTTGTGAACATAATGTTTACATTGCATTTGAGCTCAACGCCAGTCTTGTTTACAATTATACTAGGGTTTTCCTTTGAAGCACGTTCATTTACGTTTTAACTCAAGCGAAAATGCGTATAAATAGGGATTTGAGAAACAAATAATTTATTTCTGTTTTAGCTCAGTCTGTGGGATTCCAATTTCAACAGAGTTTTGTTTGTGAAATCAGATGTGATTCGAGAGGATTTATTTATTTTAAATATTCATTGGAATTACTGCACGTTTGGAATAATACATTACTTTTGACTTTTGTGAACTCATTCAAAGACATTCTGAATTGCATCATTGTGTTATATGAGGACATTCAAGACTATTAGAGGTCATTCGGAAATTCTATATTTTTGGACTTGTGAAAGGACATTTAGGATTATTTGGAACTTAATTTACACCATTGTAAGTGTCGTTTGAATTTTCATTTTGCATTCTGGGAAGGAACAAGTTGAAATAAACTAGTTGAAACATAATAAATTTAAAGGTTTCATTCCTGTAGAAATAGCCATGTAAAGTGTTGCTAACACAACGATTTTTCTGTTTTATTTGTTTGTCTTGTCTTTGTTTTGTATTTGCCTTCGAAAAAGACTCATTAAGAGTCGAAAGCGCTCAGGCTAGTTAGTTACTAGTTTTGCACTGTTCATTGTTAGTTTATTGCATTTATCTTAATCAATCCCTGACACACGTGATCCCTTGCAGGATTAAGTGTACTTGAAAGGACTGTTATTCGCCAATGGAGTATTAGTGTTTGCAATGTTCTTGGTGTTCAATTCGGTACTTATTATTTTAAAATCATAGCTTACCATTTTAATAGCATCGTATTTTATCGGAGTTCATTATTTATGCCTTTCTGTAATTGTTCCAGTTGTGATTCGAGAGTGCCTAAAACTTCAAGCGACTTCTGTTATATTTGTTCTGTTATTCGGTTGAATATATCGTATAACAACAGGGAAAGCAGCGGCTATTTCCTTGAGTATTTGTTAGGCGTGTGTAGATTAAGTATTGAATCTTGAACCATTCTTGTGCATCTGAAATTTTGTCCCTGTTCTCGCCAGTCTGTTTTTGTAGATTCGAGATCGTTTTCGCTCTTTCGGTGTCACTGTGTGAAATCTAATATTCTGTTGTCAACATGTTCTGTCAACACCTTTAAGGTGATTCTGCTAGAATCGTACATTTTTATTATCAACATGCTTTTGTACAATTCGACTATTAGCTGCGTCAAATCCGTGTACAGGATCTGCTAGATTGGTTATACTATTATTGTCGAGATTTAATCATTAGTTCTAGTGCAGTATCTTTCTCGTTCGTTTTTATATCAGTGGTCAATGGTAACAGCTCATTAAAACTTTTTGAAAGTTGTGCATTTATTCTCCGCACTGACTTCGTTAATAATGTCTGTGTTTTTTAAATAACCATTAACACTGAATAGACCAACCCAGGTCCTAGTATTCCAAGGCTGTAAAACTCACTATGAAATACAGGCCTTAGCAGGCAAAGGCTGTAAAACTCACTATGAAATACAGGTCTTAGCATTCAAAGGCTGTAAAACTCACTATGAAATACAGGTCTTAGCAGACAAAGGCTGTAACACTCACTATGAAATACAGGTCTTAGCAGGCAAAGGCTGTAACAAAGCAGAATAGATATCATTTAATTCTTGCTGTAATTGCTTTGGTACATTTTTAAGTTTCACAAATCACAGAAGATAAATGCACAGAACTTTGGCTATCAAATCCCAACGATTCTTGTAGTTGTTAATATGTATGGTGTAGTTGTTCCCCAGAGTGATTGTAGCTTTTGTATTGTGTTCCAGATATTCAACAACTGTGCTTTCTTAGGGGCGCTCTGCAGATTTTATGAACTTCTGAGAGAATGGCAGGTGTAATGTGAAGTTGTTTACATTTGCAACATTCGCAATGGAGAGAATGCTGGCGTACCTGTTTGTTACTTTCATGTACTGTAGCTGAAAATTCTTTGGATATTGTACTTGTGGACATTGTAAATGATCTAAGCACACAGCTAACTAAAATGACTGCTCCTTTGTACGAAAAATATCAGCCTGAATTAGTCTAAAGTACACTATCTTTAGCAGTTATTAAATTAGGCAAAATGAATTTTGCCAGACTAGACAATACCAGCTTCTGAAAGTGCAATGAATGAATTACCAAACATTTCGAATGTAACAAAGTTATCGGCTCTTTTTTTACAATTTGCTTCTGAAGTCAAGGAAGTGCAAATGATATAGCGGAACTAGCAGTTTTTTGAAAGGTGCACATCTGAAGTAAGGCCGAGCTGTATACTCTATAACCCTTATCACACACATCGGACATACACTAAAATAAAGGAATTAAATGTTCTTTGAATCATACCTAACCTATACAAGGGTTACAAAGTCTTTTTTACCAGTGTGGTAAACCGGGGAAATTTTTTATCTTTTAAAATTCAACCCTATTTAAGATCCGAAAATGTAGAGCGCCACCTTAGTCGTCACCTCCTGTAGCCATTTCCTTGTTGACATTACTTATATTTCGAGGTCAGTGATTAAAACTGTCGTTATTTTATTTTTGCCATTTATGTAATAGAATACATAAATAAATCAGAAATAACAAAGCAGAAAACGATTCTCTGTAACGAGATGAACAAATTACCATTCCCGTTATCAAAGTCGCAATTATTTTCTTTCAGCAGTTGTTTGTACATTTCTTCCTCATGTAAATAGTCAATAAATGTTTGAGGTTGTTGCACAGCTCATTATATAAAGTCATGAGGCTGAAAGTTCGAACCCTTATTGTGTTCGTTTGGACATAATAAATGTTCGTGGACTCAGACGACAAGCTGTACTTATAAATGTCAGGGGATTATGAGCCTTTTGAATATTTTAAAGAATATGAAAGTCCTGAAGTTTACACCAGAGATTGCTATGACGAGATTCAATCAATTGTAAACTGAATCATACTTAAATGAATGTAACCTATCAATAAAATAGTTTACAATTCCCTATAAACCTAGATTTACCGATTTAACTGCTTATAAAGTATTTAAAGATTTGGTATTATCAACAGATAGACTAAAATTGCATTTAAAGGAAGAGATGGTGAAATATATTTTTATCCCAAGGAATATTTTGGACTATTTTACAGTGCGTTATAATAAAATGATAATAGGAAGGGGACTATGTCAATCAGTTCAATACAAGATTAAGGCGCAGTTTATAGTTTGAAAAAAATGAAATAAGGAAGATTTAAGAAATACAAGTCCAGACGCACAGAGCTTGATTAACGCTGCATATGAATGGTCATCTATCCTATCTAGAAACCACGAATGGTCAAAACCCCAAAATGACCAATAGAAATGGGCAGGATCAGATAGTTTCACAGCAGAATTTTCATACATTCATTTGGAAAGATACTGAATATTTTTGGGCCAAAGCAATGCATTTTGGATATGAACGTGGGTAATTATCCCCCGCTCAGAAAGAGGGTGTCATAATGTGTATACAAAAAGGTGACAAGTCAAAACAATGTACATCAAACTATAGATCTATTTCACTTCTGAATGTGTCATATAAAATTGATTTTGCTTGCTTGCATTCTGAATGTGTCATATAAAATTGATTTTGCTTGCATTCTGAATGTGTCATATAAAATTGATATTGCTTGCATTCTGAGTGTGTCATATAAAATTAATTTTGCTTGCATAGCAAATAGAACCATAATTGTACTCGCTACAGTTATACACGAAAATCAAACAGGCTTTTTGAAAGGGTGATACATTAGGAATTTATTCAAACAGAAAGCTTAGACTTCATCATCTGCTCCTTTTTATTTAATTTCTAAGGGCATTTAATTTTGTTGCATGGACGTTCCTTTATACAGTATTATTAATCAAATGTAATAATTTAGAAGATTACGTTATAAAAGGGAATAAACATTTTTACTGCATGAAATCATATATAAAAAATAGTATCTAAAAGATTCCAGTTAAAAATGGGTGTCGATAAAATAACCCTCTGTCTCCCCATATATTTTCATTTTGTGTGAGGAGAAAGTGAATCATTTTAAAAGTAAAAATAAGAATATTAAAGGAATAAATGATGTTGGTTACAATACATGTTAGTTCTCAACATGCAGACGATGCATCATTTACTCTTGCTGGTTCGGAAAAAGTCTTTGGGATCTTTGTTTTACCAAGACACTAACTTTTCAGGTCATAGTATGATTGTAGAAAATAGCACACACCTCAAAACACTCAACAACAAAATGCAGAAACAAACCAATAACAGTAATGTCATTTGGAAGCAAAACAGGCAGCAATTTTAAATTATGTCCTAAATATAGACCTAACCAGGAATGCAATTAATGTTTCTTCAGAGTTATATTTTCAACTATTGGTTAGAATATTCACATTCTGAACTATCAAAAAAGTAGGAAAGTAAAAATGTATTTTTATAATAGAAAAAGCTCAAAAACGTTTTGTGATTTCAAATATTTCTCACCTTTTATTACCATTATTAAATCCACCAGAATATATACTTGTTGAACTAGGTACGCTCATTTACAAGTTTATATGAAATCGATGAAAATATTTTTAAAAAGTGTTTTGTATTTGGCCAGAGTTTGAAAAAGGATGATATCAAGCATTTCGTATCATTATTTAGAGGAGTTATTACTCCTTAATGTCCTTTTTCTAACTTTAATTTTCCCACCCAAGCTCCTCATTTGAATTCAACGGGTTAGGTTATTGTAGTGGGCATGTCCCTGCACCCATAGTCAACCGCTCTAGTTTAGTATGTTTAATTTGTATTGTGCTGAACCTTTATAAACTTCGTATGAGAATATGCAATGGTATAATCTTCCCACAGCTGACAATAAGATTAAAGTTGAATCAGTGACTCTACCATCGGATTTCAGATACGGTTTAAAATATTAATCCATTAATTTAAATCTTGGAAGGTTTCTGTATGTAGTTTCAGGTTGTTACCAGCCAATAGTTTACAGAGGTTCTGATTGCATTCAGGTGTTTTATAACTAGTTGGGTAGGATATCTAAGCTAGTTCACACCGCACTTCAAAATGCCAGCTGGTATTAACAAATGAAGACGAAAACATTTGAACTGATCGAATACATTCATATCCATAAGAATAAAGTATTGAAAACAATGTTAGAGATTTCCATCATTTATCAGGAAATTAAAAAGGTCCTGCTCATAGAGATTGTAATTTGAATTTCAGATCCCCAGAATAAATGCCACTATTAATTCACATATTCTCCGGTTATGAGTGTCATCAGTTCATCAAGGCACTTGTGGAAAATGATCCAGATGATGAAGAGAAAATCACACCGAATAGCAATAAAAAAATAAATTTCATTCGGCACGTATTTCATAGTAGACATAATGAAGGCAAAGAAATAACAGTAAGCTTTCTGTTCAAGGGGTAGTCATTTTAACAGTTTCCTAGAAATTTAAATCATGACGCGTTTGTTGAGCCGATGAAACATTTGGTGCTATTAAATCTAAATTTTTGGGGAAAGACATTTACCCCTATTAATACATGGCTAATTTCAATAGATTCGTTGAAATAATTTACCACCAAACGAAACGTTTTACTCAAGTCTGAGTGACTATTACGTATCGGATAACGATCACCAGGATGTTCTTGGTGTGATGTCGCACTTAAAATTGAACATACTGGGCGATCTTCACGACTACTACGCCAATGGGGACATTAATGATATATGGCATATTTCAAGTATATATGACACACAATGAGCTTGACATTGCGCACTTTAACAGTGTACCTGGCTGAGGTAATTATGCCAATTTTAAAATAGCACGTGCATAGCTTTAACATTGCACAGAGTATTATACATTTTTGATGATTGAGAGTGGATGTAGAGGTTGGTATTAGCGTGATTGAGAGTGGGTGTAGAGGTGGTATTAGCATGATTGAGAGTGGGTGTAGAGATTAGTATTAGCATGATTGAGAGTGGGTGAAGAGGAGGTATTAGCATGATTAAGAGTGGGTGAAGAGGTGGTATTAGCGTGATTGAGAGTGGGTGTAGAGGTGGTATTAGCATGATTGAGAGTGGGTGTAGAGATTAGTATTAGCATGATTGAGAGTGGGTGAAGAGGAGGTATTAGCATGATTAAGAGTGGGTGAAGAGGTGGTATTAGCGTGATTGAGAGTGGGTGTAGAGGTGGTATTAGCATGATTGAGAATGGATGTAGAGGTGGTATATGATGGTTGAAAGTGGACGTAGAGATTAGTATTAGCATGATTGAGAATGGATGTAGAGGTGGTATATGATGGTTGAAAGTGGACGTAGAGATTAGTGTTAGCATGATTGAGAGTGGACGTAGAGATTAGTATTAGCATGACAGTGGATGTAGAGGTGGTATTAGCTTGATTGAGAGTGGACGTAGAGATTAGTATTAGCATGACTGAGAGTGGAAGTAGAGATTAGTATTAGCATGATTGAGAGTGGACATAGAGATTAATATTAGCATGATTGAGAGTGGATGTAGAGGTGGTATTAGCATGATTGAGAGTTGACGTAGAGATTAGTATTAGCATGATTGAGAGTGGATGTAGAGGTGGTATTAGCATGGTTGAAAGTGGACGTAGAGATTAGCATTAGCGTGATTGAGAGCGGACGTAGAGATTAGTATTAGCATGATTGAGAATGATGTAGAGATTAGTATTAGCATGATTGAGAATGGATGTAGAGATTAGTATTGGCATGATTGTAAAGGGGTGTCGTGTGGTGAGTTCCCCTCTTTAATTGATTTGGAGATCGTTATCTAGAGGATGACCTCCCTCGATGTTATTGCCCAGTGTGAGTGGATAGATAGAACATTGACAGAACTGAGCGAGACTATTGAGAAGAAATAACAAATACGAGCCCCCTTAAATAATAAAAATAAAATAATAAATTTTATTCAGTTAATACATAAACTAAAAATTGCAATTTCAATTCAACAAATTTACATTAATGGAATTTAATAGCAGTGTTCAACTTACGGATTCGTTCATCATAGTAACGAGTGGTGGAAAGAGTACAATGTCCACGCCTGAGCTGCATCACCTGGCGTCGTTCCTCTATAGACTTTGTGTATTCCACATCTAGCGTGTATGCTTGGTTCTTCCTCTGACCCTTCTATTCAGAACTCTCTATTTGCGGACTTCCCTCTTGGACTGTCCTCATCGGGTTCTCTCGGGAAGGGATATAGAAAGCTGTTCCCTTAATGCTGTTTCTTTTCCGCACAATCGTGCGTCCTAGCACTATAGCCTGTCCTTTCCTTTCAAGACAGCTATCTGGCCTCTTTACTTGTTAACGAGGGAAAACTCTATACTTTAGATTTTCCACCGGAGTTTGGCTTTTGTCTTCTCCCAAGGCAAATTTCTGACTAAAGAATTTTGACTAAGGTCGGTCAATTTAAACTCCCATAACTTCGAAAGTGTACGCCTTAATTTTAACTGACCAATCGAAATCAACTGTTCCTAAATTTTCCTCAAAATAATCATGTCTTTCATCAGATTTTGACAGTCTAGAATACTATGCAATCAACTTTCCTTTGAAGATCAATTATTTGACATGCGGTCCTTTACAGATACGGTCGGTAGTTCTCTAATGTGCTCTCTGCCAAGATACCGTTACAATGACTGGGTCAGTTCAATTGAATCTTAACGTAGACCCTTTTATGTTTCAGAGATGAAATAAAGGAAATATCAAAGTGACCTTTCTCAAAGACTTTTCTGGCTTGACTATGATAAAACTTTAATGCACAATTTATTCAACTTGAAGATTCAGTACTTCTTCAAAATTCGATACATTACAATGATTGAGAGTGGATGTAGAGATTAGTATTAGCATGATTGAGAGTGGACGTAGAGATTAGTATTATGTTACGTATCGGCTCGTTCAAAGTAACACAAAGAAAGAGTGAAGACAACAAGCTTTGTAAATTTTAACAGAAATAATTTATTTCCCTAGAAGACACGGTGAAAAGGTAAATAGATGAAACAAGACTTACGATTTACGAAGAAGATTCCCAAAATTTTTTCTAAAGTTGTGAAAACACATAAGTCCTGTGAATAAACAGTTCTAATTTGATAGTCTGAATCTCAGTTCCGTTCCAAGATGGCGGATGATGACGTCAGACGAAGGCTAACACAAAATGTCCAGAATTTTCACTGTAAAGCACAATTTGTATTGTTCTGTTCCGATTTAGAAGTAATTTCATCAAATGTCTTTGTCCAAAGCCAGTAGTGTTGTTCTCCAGGGAAAATAATTATTTAGAAAGTAGATGAAGTACAGCTACCACCACTAACAACACACATGTTGTTCCCCGTACGAATGCGCAACTCTTTCCAGCACAGAAATACCTTTCTTAAGGTATTATAAACTCTAAGATGTTATGGTGTGACTCTGAACTACGACTGACTACGATTACGACTACGACTATCTCAATGACTAAATATTTCTTACAGGTAACTGAGCATTTAAAACAAGCTAATGCGTCATTACATGTACACACGCACGGAGGACACGTGTGATTTTGCAATCCATCTGGACATTACGAAAACCTGAACAAGCATTAGCCAATCATTTACATACCTACTGCTGAATGTTTACTTGCTACGCAAAACCCGTCATACAAAAATCGTGCTTACACGAGTCACATTTACGTTTTAAATAAATACGATGTTTCTAACATACTATTAGACCTTGCTAACATAATCATCACCATAATAATAATAATAACTTTTAGTGATATAAAAATAAAATAAAAATGAAACAAAGAATTAGAAGAATTTAAATTTTAACACATATGTAATTTAACTACAGGGTCGTAACAATTAGCATGATTGAGAGTGGAAGCAGAGGTGGTATTAAAATGATGCCACCTAAATAGGCAAATAATGAATAGTATCTTCATGATGGAAAAATAGCATGCGATGGTGACTATGAAAGGTCAAGATCAAAGTCATATATCATATACCTAGAGTACTTTAATAATTTATATGAATGGTCGATGAGCCAATACATGCCGGTTAAAATCATTCGATGATTGGGTTTGTTTTAGTGGAGTTTAACGCCACCATTCTGCACATAATAGGCTATATATATACTGCGGCCAATATCTTTGGTGGAGGAAGAACCCTGGAAGACTCCGTGAAGAACCACTGACCCACGGGAAGCTACTGGCAAGCTTTCTCACTTTCCCACGTTGATCTAGCCTAAACTTGAACTCACGCGGACAGACATGGGATGAGTGAGTGATCTGTGAAGGCTTGCGCCTTAGAACACTCGCCAACCCCGGATCACTCATTCGACTGGAAAATGATAAACAAATTATGTTAGAGAAAAAAAGTAGTTAAATATGTTTGTGACAAAGAGTGGATCTTAGAGGTAGACTTGGAGATACCAAACAAATTTACCTGACCATTTCAAGGGCTATCCCCTTCATCTAGAAAATCTTTTATCAGACGTAACTGATTTATTCCCCTTGCAAATTAAATTGATGAATTTTTGGAAGGGTTCTAGGTTTGCTGCACCAAAATATTGTGCCCACTGAACAAGAAAGAGAAATGTGTTATACCTTACGGTAACATGAAGCTTTACCTGCAGATGGGTATTAAACTGAAAGAAAGATACACATAGTTGTCTTGTTTGAACAAAAACCGTGGCTGAAGACATACATTGAACGGAATACAAATTTCAGACCAAAAGCTACTAATGTTTTTGAAAAAGTCTTCTTTGTATTAATGGACAAATCTGTGTTTGGAAACAGATGAAAAATATCAGGAAAAGGAAAACAAATAAATTATGTCCAAAGGGAAGCAAATTCTTTAAGGGTAGGAAAGATGTATCATTTTCTAGGAGGACGATAATAGATGATAACTTTGTATTAGTCAGTCTAAAAACAAAGATCAAACTAAGTATTTTAATGGTAGTTTTGCTGTGGTAGAAATCACCAAAAGGCTGATATTAAAATTCTACTGCACAAACTAAAAACAAATATAGTGAAGACACTAATCACGGCTGATAAAGATTCAGTGTTCATTGATGTCAAGGCAGACGAATGCTACTGAGACATAAAAGATGACATGAAGGTCTCTGACACTAGTAACTGTCCCATGGACAATGTGTTTAAAATGACACTAATAACTATCCCATGGACAAGGTATATACTATGACGCTAGTAACTCTCCCATGGACAATGTGTTTAATATAACACTAATAACTTTCACAACGACAATGTATTTAATAGGACGCTAGTAACCATCACATGGACAATGTATTTAATAAGTCATTAGCAACTATTCTATGGTTAATGTGTTTAATAAGTCACTAGTAACTATTCCATGGACAACGTGTCTGCTATGACATTAGTAACTATCACAACGACAGTGTGTCTAATACAACACTAGTAATTATCACAACGACAATGACTAACACTAGTATCTATCCCATGAACAACGTATTTAATATGACACTAGTAACTATCTCATGGATAATGCATCTAATATGACATTAGTAACTATCACATGGTCTATGCATTTTATATGTTTAATATGACACTGGTAACTATCCCAAAGACAATGTGTTTGATATGACACTAGTAACTATCCCATGGTCAGTGTGTTTAATATGTCACTAGTAACTATCACATGGACAATATGTGTAATATGACATCAGTAACTATCCCATGGATAAGGTGTTTAATATAACACTAGTAACTATCCCATGGACAATGTGTTTAATATGACACTAATAACTATCACATGGACAATGTATTTAATATGACACTAGTAACTGTCCCATGGACAATATTTTTAATATGACACTAGTAACTATCCCATTAACAAGGTGTTTAATATGACACTAGTAACTATCACATGGACAATGTGTTTAATATAACACTAGTAACTAGTCCATGGACAAGGCGTTTGATATGACACTAGTAACTAGTCCATGGACAAGGTGTTTAATATAACGTGTTCAAAACTAATATACAGTCTGAAATGTACAAAAATTGCTTACTCAATAATAGAGAACATTACCATGTAATGAATTGTCAGGTCATGCAATCACTATATGTACAGCATTATAATGAACAAAGTAACGTAATCTGTATATGATGACAAGAGGTTTTTGATTGATAATGTAAACATATCAGCTTTCGGGAGCGTCAGTATCTTGAATTGCAAAGGAAATCTGATCCCATCAAAAGTTTGTTTCTTGTGTTATGTTTTAAAGTATCAACAATGTCTGTTTGCATTTCAGCAATAAAGTGGTTCTCCTCAGACATCATTTCGATTGCCTTCTTTTCCTTGCGTCAAAATAACCCTCGACCCACACCCACCCCAGTTGTAATTTTGCACAATCGCCCATACGAAGTCTGCAATTAGGAATTGCTTTAAGAGAATTTCTTGTATTACGTCATCAAGATTGTCACAGTCATAAATTAGAACAAAGTATTGGTTCATTGATACATACCAATCCACTTTCCATCGTAGGTCTTCCTGCATGGATTATAATGAGGAAATGGGGGGAAAAAACCCACATTCACAGACTAAATTGTAGCGGTCTTAAATAGCTAATGTATATACAACAGGGTGCTCACTTGTAAGTCAGAAGATTTTCTGGGGGTTGATGCAACGGGTCTGCGCTACTTTGTAGAGGCGAGCCAAAAATAACGTTTTGTCTTGTACAATATCAAAGAGCTGTTATAATAAACTGATAAAAAAAAAAAAAAAAAAAAAAAAACAACAGAATTTGTTTCATTTAATTTTTAATCCGTGTTCTTCAAAGCTGCTTCAGAAATTCTTTTTCATCTATTTCTCCCGTCCAGCTTCGCTTTCATTACACTGCTGAGGGTCATATATGTACTAAACTGTCTAGTAGATCTGCAAATTCATTTTATTCGAAGTGATACGCTGAAACGTTTCTGTATGGAAAGAGCGGTACTTAAGGTAAAGTTTAACGTCATTAGATCTGCTTCTTAAAGAAAGATTGGAATATTCAAGTGCACGCACATTTATGTCATCATTCGATCTCACACTTCGTAATATATTTTAAGACTGGAATATTCAAGTGTACACACATTTATGTCATCATTCCATCTCACACTTCTTAATATATTTTAAGATTGGAATATTCAAGTGTACACACATTTATGTCATCATTCAATCTCACACTTCGTAATATATTTTAAGAGGAAATTTGTGACTATTGCTAAGGTTTTCTTAGTCGGAAAAAGCAAATGTATGGTAATCCATGTGCGAATAAGCCAATGTATGGTAATCCATGTGCGAATAAGCCAATGTATGGTAATCATGTGCGAATAAGCCAATGTATAGTAATCATGTGCGAATAAACCAATGTATGGTAATCCATGTGCAATAAGCAAATATATGGTAATCCATGTGCAAATAAGCCAATGTATGGTAATCCATGTGCGAATAAGCCAATGTATGGTAATCCATGTGCGAATAAGCCAATGTATGGTAATCCATGTGCGAATAAGCCAATGTATGGTAATCCATGTGCGAATAAGCCAATGTATGGTAATCCATGTGCGAGTAAGCAAATGTATGGTAATCCATGTGAGAATAAGCAAATGTATGGTAATCATGTGCGAATAAGCAAATGTATGGTAATCCATGTGTAAATAAGCCAATGTATGGTAATCCATGTGCGAGTAAGCCAATGTATGGTAATCCATGTGCGAATAAGCCAATGTATGGTAATCCATATGCGAATAAGCCAATGTATGGTAATCCATGTGCGAATAAGCCAATGTATGGTAATCCATGTGCGAATAAGCCAATGTATGGTAATCCATGTGCGAATAAGCAAATGTATGGTAATCCATGTGTAAATAAGCCAATGTATGGTAATCCATGTGCGAATAAGGCTAAAGTGCAGTAAATTAAGACGAAACCTAATTTAATAAACTGTGATCCACTCACCATATGAGAGAGAGAGAGAGAGAGAGAGAGAGAGAGAGAGAGAGAGAGAGAAAACACCAATGTTTTCCCACACATCGAACTCACTCGCACCCTCATCCCTTTCTGCATGCAAAAAGTCACCTCATATATACATTAAACGAGGACATTTTCAAAGTACATGCACATGAATTCTTCACAGAAATAAAATATTTACTGGGCAGTGACATCGATCTTGAGTGTATATAAGTCTGATTTGGATTTTTAACGTAGTTTTAACAATTTTTCAGTCATATCTCTACGATGTCTGCAGTGTGGCAGTTTACAGTGATGTCTAGCACTGGGGCATCGTGCCACAGATATGTAGCATGATGTCCCACAAAGTCACATTATCCTGACACCAGACCAACCAGTCCTAATACTAACCTCTTAATGCTGAGTACAAGCGAGGCAGCTGTTAGTACCATTCTGATAACTCTTTGGTATGACTCGGCCGGGGTTCGAACCCGCGCCCTCCCGCATCCGAGGCGGAGGCTTTAACAAATAGGCCACTGGAGCGGTGATTTCGACCTTGAATTGACACTTTTATTCATTCTTACATTAGACTTACTAACTGATGAGGAACAAGTATATATTAATAGTATAATTAAGAACTTTTTATTATTATCATTATTATTATTATTATTATTATTATTATTATTATTATTATTATTATTATTATTATTATTATTATTATCATGCAGGTAACGAATGTGAAAAAGGGACCCATTCCTGTCACAAAGACGCCATATGTATTGATACAAGGAAATCATACAAATGTAAATGTAAGGAAGGTTACTATGGGAACGGAAAAATTTGCATTGGTAAGTATTTTATATTTACAATATTCCCCTCTTATTTACCTAGCCTAACGGATATGCGAATTTATGGTACGGCCCTGTGTTGGAAGTGAGACGTTCATTGTTCGTCATGAGACGTGCGTAGTGTATCCGTTAGTATTGCCATCTTTTAACTACTAAAACATCACTGGAACAGTTATGCATATTTGGCATAAAAACCATTAAAGTTTGAACAAATGTTGCTGATTCAGAAGCTGAATTAAGGGGGTGGAGGGCGCCACCTGCCACGCATCCGGCACGTAGAGTCGTAATGTCTGATAGTTATCCCCTGCCTATTCCGTCTCCCCCTCTTCTTCTCCTTTCCTTGCCCAACCTTGTTTTAATATATAATTCAAAATATTTCTCATAGAGGAGGAGGTGCATGAATGACAGTACTATGGAAAACTTTCTGTAAAGGTACTCAAGCTTAGTAATGACTTAGTATTAGTTACAGGGGCAATATAGGACCCTTAGGTCTTAATGGGGCCCAATGGAACAATACTCTCTGTCTCTCTGTTTCTGTTTCTCTTTGTCTCTGTTTCTCGTTGTCTCTCTGTTTCTGTCTATCTCTAGCCATCTTAAATTGGAGCGACATGGGGCCTTACGTGAATGTAATGTTAAAAATAGTGATTGGATGAATATGATTTGGCATTATCAGTCACGGGAAATTGAACATCTGTTGGATCCCTACAAATACCTAACCCCCTGACTAACACCCACAGTTACTCACAACACCCATGCCTATAAACTAATATACAGTGTTACTAACCAGTACCTCTACTTACAAACACCAGCACCTACTCAAAAATACAGAGCTTCAAAGGCGGTATAATGTATGAGGTAGAGTAAAGAAGAGTAACACCTAGAACAGACAAAATGCAACCCTACAATACCAAACCAAATCGGTAAGAGTGTTCACACAGTCATAGATACATACAGTCGCTCACTCACACTTAAAACTGTCACACAACAAAAGAAAAAAGGTGGATATAAGTTTTCTATTGAAGATCAACATAAACAATTAAAACAACAACAAACATGAAACAGCGTTTTGGCAATATCTGCGTAGTATTACTGATTCTGGATATATTGGTGGCCTTGATAAGGCCCTTTGGTTCAGCCCTCAAAGGCTCTTGTTTTTATCATATTTTTTGAAGATGTCTCTTGCCTGGGCCATCGTGACACTACTGTCGCATTTCTCCTTGCCACCACTTTGAGATTGTATCTGTGATTGTTCCTGACCATTATATACGATCATTTTATTTACTAGTGCAGTATCACTTCTTTCAGACTGTTTATTTCAAGGGTATTGTCGAATTCTGCAAACACGATAATTGTTCACTGTATTCTTTAGGGAAAGTGCAAATAACGTTCCACATGGAGTTGTCCTGGTTTTACAGGGTGGAAATGTCCCGCGTTACCTCCTTGGTCAGGGGTGAAATCAAATGCCCACAAACAACACCCCTCCTGCATAGTCGTCGTACGAAATTCCTATGTACTTCATTCCCCAATAGTCATATGACTTCACAGTCAAGTGGTATCTCAAGTTATTATTGTGTGCTAAATTAGGTTCAAAGGGCCTGGTACATTATGTCTAGTCGTCCCGTGTGACTTTGTATCTTACAAACGTGGTAGTGATGGAACAAAGGACAGTATGCGACAGAGAATATATGTGTGGTGCCTACAGGTCGAGGTTTCCATGAGTAGCTGTGCTTTCTAGCAACTTTGTTTCTCGTTGTTGTGGTTGAAGTGGTTGTCTTTGTTTTTTATTTTCTTTTTGGGAGAGGAGGATTTGGAGTGATCTGAACTAACTACGACTCGCATCTGATCTGCCTTTCTCTTCGATATTGATTTTTGGGGTTTTGCTTTCGTAACTTGGGATACAATATTGGCATCCGATCCAAGTAACCAACGAATAATAACTCCTCGTAGAAATCCATTTCCACCCGGTTTAAAGATAATTTATTTCTTACTTTGGGTATCAGTTCTTGGATCGGTAAGATGTGTCACGGCTATTTATGCTTTTCGAAACAAACGACGCGTTTGATCAAGGAATCTAAATGATTCCTTGTAGTAAGTAAGTTGCCGTCAAAGAAAGCCATCGCAAAAATTCTTTGAGACTGGCTTCTAACAAATTGAAAACCTCCCTTTTTTTTTTTCATGACTGATGGCATACACTGCAAGATTCAGTTTGATAGAGAGATGAGACTGAAAGAATTCATGTTGTTCATGCTGTCCGGGAGGAAGGAAGTGAATAACGTTCAAATGTTGTTTTTTTTTTTTCTTAGAGATAAACAAGGAGATGACGTTTAAAGAAATAGATTCACTCCACGGCATCAATCTTGACTTAAATCCGTATGAAATCTCAAATAATCGGGGATGGTAGGTTTTAAATAAATTAATAAATATGCATGTCGTAATGAGTGTCATTTTCATAAGTATAATTCAGCCAGGACGTTCCTAACTGTTTAACCAGTAATAGGAACTTTAGCAAAATACACGTTGAGCATTGATACGGATGGTGCTATGCGCTTCAC
The DNA here is from genome assembly GCA_016617855.1 of Megalonaias nervosa. NCBI lineage: Eukaryota > Metazoa > Mollusca > Bivalvia > Unionida > Unionidae > Megalonaias > Megalonaias nervosa. The sequence goes on from JAECUM010093154.1 coordinate 29,097, forward strand.
TTTGTTGAAATCAATTTGAGCAATATAAATGACACAATGCATTCGACTAGCGTCAGATGTGACAGCGTCGTCTTCGCTAGGAATACCTTCTTCAAATGAAATGCACTCTCCTTAACTGACACTCATTATAACACTTCACGATACCTTGTGGAGGATGATTGAACAAAAGCGACTTCAGAAAAATTCATTTTGCCTGAACCGTTAGGTCTAGCAATCAGCACCCGAAAAGGAGGGCAAAGATACTGTGCCTCCCAGCCTGGACAGTCTGACCTTTCATCAATCACTTTGGGAACAGAGGCTGCATCCATAATTCTAGAGACTGTTACAGAGGACACAAAGCATTTTGTACAGAATCTAAATGTTTAACCCATGAAGCACAACCCCAATATAAATTAAATAAAACTTCATTTATTTCTATTTCTGGTCTGTCACATCACAGCATATTTCCGACCTCTGGGTTATGTTTTATGATTTGCCACATTGTAAACATTCACACAGTAAATTTACACACCTTGTTTCCATGTGCTGAGTCAAGACTTTTCCAGTCTGATTTTGTTGCTTTCTTTGTAGTTGTTTGTGTTTATCTTCAATACGACACTCAAACCCCTCAACCTATCTCTGATTTAGTGTGTGACACTTTATGTGTGAATGAGTGATGGTATGTTGGTGTGACTGTGTGAGCACTCGTACAGTTTTTCCTTTTTCACATCCATTCGTGCGGGATTGTAGGTTATATTTTGTCTGTTCTGGCGTTTCTCCTCTTTTCGTTGCCTTTTACTTTAGAATCCTCTTTAACACAGTGTTGAGCTGGTGTGAGTATTGGTGAGGAGAAGGGGTGCTGGTCAGTAACTCTGTCTACTGGTGAACGCGTGTCGGTACTGGTGAGTCGATGTGGTTGTGGGTGAGTTGATGTGGGAGCTTATTAGGAGATGTGGGTTTTGGTCAGTAGACGTAGCTGCCGGTCAATAGCAAACATCATGTTCATTTCCTCTTTTTCCCGTAAGCTACTCCAAATCGTCCTGTGGATATTTTCTTTTAGAATTTAATGTTAAAAGATATCCATAAATGGGTCACTATGGGGTCCTACGGAATATGTAGCGTTAAAAATGTCTTGAGCTGGTTGTTTTTTAAAACAGAGTGATACACGTGACCTCAATGACCACAGTGACACTGTCAGTACTATCAGTGATACCATGAAAAATAAAGAAAATATTTGGGCTGAAGGTTTAGATGTAGATCATCAGGATCTTCATACTCAACATACCGATCAACATAGTGAGCATCAAGAATTTTCTAATGGACCGAAAGGAGGTCGAGGCCAATCTAGCACTGAAGATATTTAATATAGACGCATATAAATTCTAATAATAAAAACTGTCCTTGTTTTGTTTCATGGAAGGTAAAATATGTAACAATGACAATGACATAATAAAAATTGTATATCATTTGATATAATTGCATTGTATATAACTTGGAGTACTGAAAAACATGAATTTGATGTCTTCCTGTCAGGTTATAGACATGAATTTGATGATTTCCTCTCAGGTTATAAACACTTTTATTCTAGGAAAATACAGATTGGGCAGAAATTCATGTACTTCGGTCTTTATCATAGAAACACTGATGTTACAGAGAATTGTATCATGTTTTTGTTTTTAAAATCCTGCAGAATGTGTTATAATGCTCAAGACGAGTAAGTACGCTTAATACGCATACACAATGCCTAGGTATCTTTAAAACCATGGTTAGGAAGAGGAAAAATAGTTATCTTACAAAGCGGTGGGAACGACTTTTCCAGTCACGGAATAACCCTGCTATGTTTAGGATAAATATTAAATAGTTGTAATAACGTGATGAGAAGCAAGGTGTGATGCAAAGAGCAACATCGAAATTAATGGTAATAATTTTTGGCTGTGACAATTATTGTGTAAACTATTTTACAAAATATTGAATAATAGATAAAGTATGTAGTTTGATGACGATATTATTCAAGAGTTGCACGCAATTTTTCGCAAAAGATATTCCACAATCAATAGAAGTATCTGTTAAAGAAAGGTGTTAGATATTACTGTTTATTTCTTGATTTTTTAAATACATTTTTTATTTCATATCTCATATGAAACGTTTGGTTTATGTATCAAAAATATGTATTAATGGTAAATGCATGTATATACTTAAATCAATGTATGCTAATTTGAAAACATGAGTTAAAACTTCTAAAGGTTTAACAGATTATTTTCCTGTCAAGTAGAGGTACGAGACAGGGTCGTGTTCTTGGTCCTGTTTTATCCTTCATATTCATTAATGATCATATTGACTAGATGTGTGTAAAATATCCTCTTGCCATCCTTATAAATGAAAACGTATAGGATATATTTCATATTTTTGTATGCCGATAATGTTGCAAACTGCGCTGAAACAGGGATCTTATTACAGAAATAAAAAAGACATTCTAGATGCATTTTGTCAAAATGCATGTATCAACATTAATCTAGGTAGAACATAAATAATTGTTTCAATGAATCTAGGATTGGTGGAGAGAGAGAGAGAGAGAGAGAGAGAGAGAGAGAGAGAGAGAGAGAGAGAGAGAGATGGTGTTTTAGAATGACTGCCCATGCTGCTTAGAAATATATTACATGTACTTTTAAATATCGGCGTAAGTTTTGTTTCAATAATAGTTTTGTTATTTTCTAAACTTTTCGATAGCATAGAAAAACAAATTCTGGGCTTTTGTTCTGTGCTACGAATATTCGGAAATAACAGAAGAATTCCAACACAAGTTTTGTTTTGTTTTGTAAACAGTACCTTAATCTCTTATCCTCAACAAATAATGCTTATACAGTTGGAGAATGTGATAGCTACCCACAGCGTGTTACTTATTACACACGGTGTGTCCAGTTTTGTCCACGTCTAATTAATATGGATAAAAACAGGTGTTTCTGTAATTGTTATCTGATGTTCAAGCATTTTGGTGACAATGATCGTATTTCATGGGCAACACGCGAGTAGAGATTGCTAATCGTATTACATGGGCAACACACAAGAAGAAATTGCTAATCGTATTACATGGGCAGCACACGTCAAGAAATTGGTATATTCATATGGGTTCTGTTTGGTGTGGACTGAGCGGCGTGCATGTGATATTAGTGTACATAAAGGAATTTTAACAACGGTTTAAAGATTGTATGATACATAAATAGCATAGTAATGTTATGGGTTCAACGCAAGGAATTTTCAGATGGTAAAAATCTTTGTCGAATCCTGCACATCTTTATCTATAGGATTTCCATAAAATTTTAGAAATACAGTACTTTGAACATACGAAAGAATGGCACGCATTGCCCTCTTTGGAACTATCACATTCTAAAAGAATGACACGCATGGCCCTCTTTCGAACCACTACATTCTAAAGAAGGGCACGCATTGCCCGCTTTGGAACCACTATATACTAAATAAGGGCACACATAGCCGTCTTTGGAACCACTACATACACAAGACGGGCACCTACTGCCTTCTTTGAAACCACTACATTCTAAAGAATGGCACACACGACCCTCTTCGGAGCCACTACATTCTAAAAGAAGGCACACATTGCCCGCTTTGGAACCACTTCATTCTAAAGAAGGGAACGTTTTGTCCTCTTTGGAACCACTATATTCTAAAGAAGGACACACATTGTCCGCTTTGGAACCACTACATTGTAAAGAAGGACACGCATTGCCCGCTTTGAAACCACTACATACTAAAAAAGGGCACGCATTGCCCGCTTTGGAGCCACAATATTCTAAAGAAGGGAACGCATTGCCCTCTTGGAACCCCTACTAAAGAAGGGCACGCGTTGCTCGCTTTGGAGCCACTACATTCTAAAGAAGGGTACGCATTGCCCTCTTGGAACCACTACTAAAGAATGGCAAAGACTGCCCGCTTTGGAACCACTACATTCTACCACCTATAAATTGCATACTAAATGTATTTTCATGTATCAGTTATGCACAAAATTGCAACGATGGTCTTCACGGTATAGATTGTGTATTTTTGACAGAAGAAACAAAAAGAAAGAAACAAGGCGTGAGCGACACCTATCGACAACAATCAATTGTACAGATCTTGATCAGTCTCTCGGTCGGCGTGAATCTCCCCGAGTCTCGTCACAGTCTGATTGAACGAAACTAACTTTGAAATGTAAACTCTTAGCTCTCCAGACCCTTTGTTTACGGATGAGCCCCTCTGTCCGTCGTCCCTGCTAAGGTGTCGGGGAACAGTTTAATAAACTGGCCCCTGGCAAATTTCTTAGCTTAAGGCTGTGGTGTGACTTTCTGAGCTATTATTGTGTAATAATTAAAGATATGGATATATTTGTGAATTAGGTCTTTCCGGCTTGTGTTGTTCTTGAAACTGATATGAGGCATGTACACCTCATGTAGTCACTGCACAGTATGTAACCAGTGAAATACCGAATGTCGGCTAGGAAGCAGAACTAGCCACTTATAGCAGTAATAATAATAATAATAATAATAATAATAATAATAATAATGAGGGCTTTATATAGCGCCTAATCTTTAGAAGCTCTAAGCGCTTTACAACATTTGACAACACTTAAAAAACATATATAATGATATGATTACAAAAAAAAAAAACAAACACCACGAAATTAGAAACAGAAAACATGCTGTAAATATTTAAGGTAAGGATACATTATTAGGTCTTTAAGTCTCTTCTTGCAGTTGAAATAGGTGAGTTTTAAGAGCGTTCTTGAATGAGATCACCGTGTCCTTGTGTCTAAGTGCAGTGGGCAATTCGTTCCACGTTGCTGGGCCCTAGTATGCAAAAGAGCGTTGTCCATATGATTTCATTTTCATAGTGGGAATAATGAGAATACGAGTGTCAGAAGAGGAGCGTAAGCATCTTGCAGGTGTGTACACATGGGTGAGGTCAGATAGGTATGTTGGACTGGAGCCCGTCAGTGAAACGCAGCACAGAGAACAAATTTTGTGTTTAATTCTGGATCGTATGGATAGCCAGTGTAGGGTACAGAGCAGGGGAGAGGCGTGCTCTGATCGTGGTACTCTAAGGATGATCCGAGAAGCTGTGTTTTAAACTTTTTGAAGTTTCTGGAGTAGATATTGAGACGAACCAGACAGAATTGAGTTACAATAGTCCAGTCTTGAAAGTACTAAGGAACACACAAGTGTTTTAGTGGCATCAACTGAAAGATACTTGCAAATGGAACTGATGCGTCTCAGCTCAAGATATGCAGCCTTGCATATGTTCATGACATGTTGGTGCAATGAGAGAGTACTGTCAAGAGTAACACCGAGGTTTCGTACTGACTGTGTAAATTTAATGTTGGTGTTGCTGATATTTATTGTCTGAGGTAAAGAATGTGAATGAGAAAGTCTTTGTGTTGTAATCAGGATGGCTTCAGTTTTATCATCATTCATCTGCAGCTTGTTACATGTCATCCATGATTTCACATAGGAAATGCACCTCTCTACGCCTTGGATGGTAGCTTCAACTTCAGTTGGATGGCTAGATTTGTATATTTGGGTGTCATCAGCATACAGTTTGTGAGACACTGGATGATGATCTATGACACTTGAGAGTGGCTGAGTGTATAGAATGAAGAGAACAGGTGCAAGAACAGACCCCTGTGGAACACCACAGTATAGATCAACTGTTTTCCATTTGCGAACACAATTTGTGTCCTGTTGACCAAGTAGGACTTGAACCATAGTAAGGCCGTATCATGAATGCCAAATACATGCTGGAGACGGTGAAGTAATATATCATGGTCTATAGTGTCTAATGCTGCAGACAAGTCAAGGAGAGTGAGGACTGTAATCTTTCCTCTATCCAAAGCAGAGAGAAGGTCATTGACTACTTTCAGAAGAGTAGTTTCAGTACTGTGGCAAGGGCGATATGCAGACTGTACATTGCTAAAAAGACTGTTTGAATTTAGATGAGATACAAGTTGGGATAGAACAACTTTTTCTAAGATTTTTGACATGAATGGGAGATTAGAAACTGGGCGGTAATTCTTTAAATCATTATGGTCGAGTGTTGGTTTCTTCAGCAGAGGCTTTACAATGGCAGTCTTGTAAAATGATGGGAATTCCCCAGATGAGAGAGAGGTATTAATAACATCAGTTAGTGAAGGCAATATTGGATCTAAGCACTCTATCAGCAGTGACGTCGGAATCGGATCAAGTTCACATGACTTTGGAAGGACACGTTAATGCAAGGAAGTAGAATATCTCAAAAACTGCCCGGATAACAACTATTTCGTATTAAATGAAGCTATTAACTAAACAATGTTTTTCAAAATTATCACCTAGGGAAAAGGCTTGTGTTTGTGTGAGAATCAGGTATTCTTAAAAATAGCCTTCGGACATGAAAAATGCATGTATAAATTTGAGGGGTGGGGTGCACCTACTTTTTATTCTATTAATTTCCGCTGACTTGTCAGGTCAAGTGAATGATATTCTTATGTGTTGCTTTACTATACCTTCCAAAAATATGGACCTTTTTGACCTCACTCATGTATTTTATTTTTTATGAATTTTTATATTAATCAGGTGTATGCAACAATAAATTTATGCATAAAAACGGTCCCTTGCACCCTAAGTTAATGCGCTGTGAACAGTGTGGATAGTTGCAACAAATAAGGAGATCATCAGATTAGAGGTATCATGATTTACATATACAGAAAAAATGCCCCCCCCCCCAAAAAAAATCAACTGCATAAAACGATACCAGACTAAGACGAAATAAAGTAATACAAATGACTAGATTAAAACAAACAAAGGTGAAGTACCATCCACATTTCACAATGTCAATATGAAAATAAAGTTTAAAATATTACTGAAATATAATTTATGTGCAAAGATGAATACAATGGGCTAGGAATGAAATAGGTTAGATGTACAGTAGTTTGAAAAGAAAAACACTTCACGAATCGGTATAAATTCTTATCAACTAATCGGCATACATTCTTAACAAAATCTTTACATATAATTGAGTGTTTTTTGATATGCTATGCATATAACTTTATTGACAGAAAATTTATTGCACTAAAACAAAATTCCATAATTTATTTTAATTATTATGTCCGTAATAGGTTGACCACTGGGTCTGGCAACACCATCCCAAGGGCACCTTACAATTAAACATTTCTGGTTCTCTGCACTGAAAAGGTAAAGAAAACACGCACACGCACACACATGTACACGTGCATATAGCTAGCGATCTCTTTAGGCACACAAATTAAATAGACTGACACAACTATACAGGGCCGTAGAGAGCGATCAGGGGCCCTGGGGTATGAAACACCCGGGCCTCTCCTAGTTCTTGTTCAAGCAAAATTTTTCTTTTATAAAATTAAAAAGTGGTGTTTAGCCAGTGCCCCCTTACGAGCTCAGGCCCCGGGGATATAACCCCCGTTGCCCTCCCCCACCCCCCACCCCTTGTCGGCCCTGCGACTATACGCTAAAATTCTGGTCTCATATGTCAAAAATGAAAACATGAGTTAATTAATCCAACCTAAAACCAATGAAAATAAATATCTTTGCCGCTAATATTCCTATTTTAATTTTGTCTAAAGACTACGCAACTCTGTAAAATCGTAATATGGATGATTATATCCAACCATTTGCTATCGTGAACAACTTTACAACGAGAACTTAGAACTCGATAAATATAAAACTATGAAAAGTAGAAAGTGACCCGTAATCACCATCCATATCATTATTCTTTTAGCATGAAAGCAGTGACCGAGAACCATCAGCCATCTTGCTACTATTTCTGCTACATTGGCTATTATAACTGTCAATTGTGGCTTATTACTATATATCGGAAGTCATTAATGAGCGTAAATATGAGTTTTGTAGGAGCATAAAATATATCTTGAACAATAATTGCAACACAAAAATATACTAAAAATATTTGGAAGAAAACTCAGAGAACAAAAAGAGATAGAGAAAGGCAAGAATAATTATACGATACAAAAGCTGAAGATGAAGTACCCAACGAATTGAAAGGTAAATAAAAGAGAGAATAAATGTGTTATAAGTTTTGATTATTTGAAGTTTAAATATCGTTTCAAAATTAAATAATTAACTTCAGATTTTAAAATAATTAAATAATGGACTTCAGAATTTAAAACAATGAAATAATGGACTTCAGATTTTAAAACAATGAAATAATGGACTTCAGAATATAAAACAATAATTAATTTCAGAATTTAAAACAATTAAATAGTGGACTTCAGATTTTAAAACAATGAAATGATGCACTTCAGAATTTTTAAAACAATTAAGAAGCGGTACACTTTATCTTTTGTGCAGCAGCTCAGTTGAACGCTTTAATTATCTGAGATATTCAACACATATTTAACGAGATTCAAATTTACAACAGATAAAATAACTATTTCACATACAGGCCATTAAATGTTTTTGATAACCACACCTACAGATTTGACAATGATGACCGTGTTGAGTGCAACATGACATTCTGACAGATTTAATTAAACTGAGCACCATGGGTGGCAATAATCTGATGCCAAATATCTCATCGTTTTTAAAAGTTCAAAGTGTACCAGAGTTAATAAGATCTGTATACGAGTTTTACGTTTATTTGCAGATAAGAAAGTTGCAGTCTAAATATGTATTATCATTACCTGACACGTAAGCTTTCAACTCACCAGCAACAGCACATATCTGCATGAATTTGACATAATATGTCATAATTGTTTATCATTTCACCAAATTATGAGTGGAGACAATAACTAAAAAGAAAAATACTTGATCGATAATGGATCTCAAGATCACATTAGGGCACATTATGGTTCAGAGAGTCTATACTTGCTGATATGTTGGAAGGTTACAAACCTCAATGCAGCTATGGGGAAGGTACGGTTGAATACTGGGGGAAAATGATCGGCTGATGAAAGGAACTCAATGGTATCAGCTGATGAAAAATAGGACAGGATTATTTCTTTCTGCATGATAGCACAGGTCTGACAGAAGAAGGAATAGCCAGACTAAATCAAAGTATCAAGCCCGTAATATATACACACTACATTTTTGCTGTTTTGAAAGGCTGCTATCAACACAAAAGCTAATTTAAGGTGGTCAAGAAACTGATTAAGATACCATCATGATAAAAGTTTAGTGATACCAAAGTGCGAAATATAGAAACTTACTGGCTGAAAGATTTTCTTTCATTTCCATTCCTATATTTTCACATGTGAAAAGTATATCTTCATATTTTCATAATGAAAATATAAGAGTTTCCAAAATGTCATGCGATGCTTGATTGCGCGTGCCTACAGAAGTTTACACCTGCATTAACAAACAACGAACATTTTGTGAGCTAGAACAAATAATTTTAATTTTCATCACATTTCAAACATGGAAATTAAATTCTTCCTAAAGAAATTTGACTCGAAACCATTCGCGTCTCTTTACAAGTCATTCTCATTACTTCCTTGACAACAACGATAACCCCGTTGTGATGCAGTGCTGAATCGGTGCTGGTTTGTTTTTAGATAAGGTCAATTTGTTTACAAAATGTCAAAAATGTAATTTTTGCAACAAATTATGTCAACCGAATCCTACCGCTCTAGTAGTCACTGATATGTTTATAGTCAGCCTATGAAAGTGAAGAGAATTTATGAAAAGGGGGATAGGGTGTTGTGCTGAAAATGTTCTTTTCCCACGTAAAGACCAGATACATTTCTCTTTGTGGTAGGGGAAACACTATATTTTAACTCGTAGCTTCGCCACTCGGTAAAATATCACCATTATCTACCAGATGGTGAAATATGTCCATTATTTACATTTGAAAAGAAACTGTCCTGTATATAGTACCTTTTTTCTCAGGCTGAGCTGAACTATGCTAATGGGGTGCAGTTTTAGAATTATTGTCGAGTAATATGGTGATCAAAACCGGTAGCATTGTGGGTTACGACGAGAACTTGATAAAGTAATACGATAGCTTTAAACTAGGACTAAACACAGTATAAATGCCAAACTCGGACGAAACACCGCTATATAAACAAATCAGGGCTACACTCAGCTATAAATACTAAACTAGGACTAAACACAACTATAAATTCCAAAGTGGGACTGAACACAGCTATAAACATCAAGCTAGGACTCAATACAGCTATAAATACTAAACCAGGACTCAACAAAGCTCTAATTAACTAAAAATAGCTATAAATACTAAACTAAAACTAAACACAACTATACATACAAAACTAGGATTAAATACAGATATAAATAGTAACCGATGACTAAACACAGCTATAAATACCAAACTAGGACTAAACACATCTATAAATACCAAACTAGAACTAAACACAGCTATAAATACCAGACTATGACGAAACACGCTATATAAACAAGTTAGGGCTAAACACAGCTAGAAATGCTAAACAAGGACTAAACACAGAAATACTAAACTAGGACTAAACACAGCCATAAATACCCAACCTTGACTAATCCCAACTATAAATACCAAACCAGGACGAAATAGAGGTATAAAAACTAAACGATAACTAACACATCTATAAATAGAAAACTAGAACTAAACACGCATCTATGAATAGCAAACTAGAACTAAACACAGCTATAACTACCAAACTATGCTAAACATAGCTATAAATACAAAACTAGAAATAAACACAGCTATAAATACAAAACTAGGACTAGACACAGCTATAAATACCAGCATGGTAAAAATATGATTCCAGCAGCTGATAAACAATGTATAACAATTAGTTAAAAGACAGACAATGAGAAACAAAGATATTTTGGGAAAGAACTATGTCGACAAGAAGAGCAAAACCGGAGAATAATTGTGACGATTTCTGCAAGAGTTGGCTTAATTTACTCATTGAAATAAACTAGGTCTAATATTTTTATACTTTTCGTTGCCTTTTCTACACCCCTAATCACAACCTGAAAAACAGCAAACAAATGCAAGAATAATGCCAAGGAAAGAACAACCCGTTTAGTTGTTTTCAAAATTCAACCTCGTACACTGCCAATAATATCAAGCAGTGTTGACTGCCTTTTTGGATAGCTGGAATAAATTGTTGGCAATATTATCATGCATTCCTTGTCACTGTTCACAAAGGACTTTTCCCTACCACTTTAGCCAGTACTTGTTGATTCTCCAACTGAAAATCTTTACTAAATTTGCTATGGGTAGTAGTATTTAAATATTTAAATATTTTTGAATATTTAAGTTCTACCATATCCTTCACGATATTTGACTATTTACGTTCTACCATACCCCTCAAGTTCACGGAGTAGTCTACTTGTAGTAATCTAAACTTAGACATTGGTCCGTTAATATCAATTTCTGGAAATATTTTTTTTCGTTGTTTGGTTTTTATTTTTTGGGGGGGTGGGGTTTGGGGTTGGGTTGTTGTTTTAAAAACAAAACCCTATTTCCTATTCAGATAGATCTTGATCTAATCATATTGCAATGCAGACTTGATACCAAGGCAAAGCCATTAAAATCTGCATGTTTGTCTTGAAAGACAACAGAAAACCGTGAAATGGAGAGAATCATCATCATCAACAGCAGCATACTGGCCTAATCTGAATTCTTGTTCGTTATGGAAAATACCTGTACTACTTGTATTATTCCTTAGGTCTAGTACACGAAGTTAAGTCGAATAGTATATACGAAAATACGTAGGGTGTTATAGCGTCTCCCAGACATCCACCACTCTTTAAATTAAACAATGGAGATTAATGTCAAATAGTAATGACGCAGTCTTTTGAATTGTTGCAAAATGCTCTGAACCAGTCACAAATGTATCCTCCAAAGTTAAAAGCTTCCATAGCATTTTATACAGCGTTTCGTTCAACAGAATCAATATTTTTCAACGTCTATCAATAGCATGAAGACCAGATTCATTTTCCCCTCCAAAAAGGGAATCGAGTCGTAAAAAATTCGTGTATTTTCAGCAATAAATCCGCCTTTTATAACACCCTCTTGACTGTCACTATTAACAGAAGGGACTACTTTCTTGGCGTTATAAGCAACAGACCCAGAAGCGATATTATAATCTACATCAGGCGGTGCGATTGGTCTACAATATGTAATCAATCTCCTGTCGTACTCTTCGTTGTGAATGCAATTGATTAGTGATTCCCTGATACTGAAATTATGACTAATGTTTCACATCTTATCCAGAATTTAAAGATTTAAAGATAAAATCCCCTACATCTTTCTAAAAGAAGTTGTAAACTGCAACTGTATATCCTTTGGAACCTGGACTGGTATTTTCTTTCATATTTTATTCAGTGCCAAACTGCAATCCATAAACGTTAACTTACCCTTACACGAGTTTCTTTCAAGATATAATTTCTAATCATGGTTGAAAAAGCAGTCATGGGTTCGACAATTAATTTTGATTTTACTTTTGTGTAATTTGCTTAACAAATCTTTCTGTTGATTCGTTATATAATTTTGATATATATCCTTGTTCCGTCTTCAATGCTTTTTTGTTTTCTATAAATTATTTCAAGATTAGGAAACTATTTTGAAAATTATTTTCACCAAAGTCATACGAGCTTGCTTTTGATCCTAACATTACACCTTTCACCTGTGTTTTCCTCATTTCTTCTAAATCTGCGTATTCTTGTTGTTCTACAATAACAGAAGAGTCCTTATTTTGATTCACTGAAGTCTGTAAATCTTGTTTTTCAGCTGACATTTTCCTGAATTTTGTTTCTTCTGCCTCAGTTTGTGGATACCTAGCTGATTCTGACCTTGTAATCATTATAAGAGTTTCCAACACAGATTCATTATTATAAATTAGTTTCACCAAAAGTGGGATCAGCTTATCGCCTTCACAATAGTGTTCTACTGTATTGGCTGTAACTTGTATTATACCACGTATTCATTTGGCTTTAAGAAGGTGGAATTGAGTTTTCATTACCCAGACCATTTGGGTAATGCAGATAGAAACAATTTAAGTATTTTTTGCTGAATGACCTATTTTGGCTAGGACTAATAGATGACTCTGTACAATTTAAAACATAGTCCAATCTAATCTGTTAAACGGAATGGTCTGTCACTAGATAAATAATCCACTGTCAAGATTGACTGTTCTCCACTTCTAATTTGACAATAACTTTCACACAACTTATATAAGTGTCCATTACAAAACGGGCAGCATCGAATGCATTCATCTTCACCTTGAGATAAATCGTTACATACAAAAATAGGGAATGGTTTTTTTAATGTACAAAATTGTCTTAGAATACAACAGATTAAAAAATAAATAAAACCATCTTGTGTTACAATCCGGCTTTTCATCTGTGTATTTATCATTTTAAAACTTTTTCTGTCTCTTTCTACCTTTGTCTTTTCATGTGCTTGTAAATGTGCTAAAATCATCCAAAAAGATTGAAAATTTTTGAGGAATTCACTTATAGAATCATCTGTTTACAGATATATTGCTTGGGACGATAAGCATATGGTACATATCAACAAAGGTACGTACAAATAATGGTACATATCAACAACGGTATGTACAATCAATGGTACATAAACATATCTGAACATGCCATAGAGTAACTGTGAGGAAGAACGTAGCACACGAGTACATACCCACTACAAATTCAGAAATATGACATGACCAAGTTGAAAATGATCTGACCAGTTTGTAAATGATGTAACCAATGTGAAAATGATAAGACAAATCGTTGTAAATTGAAACACAGTTATAATCATATGTCAAAATATTGGTTAATGAGTCTGCAAAGATTTTTACCAATTAACAGCATTGGTTTTCTAGGAAAGTCACTATTTTGAATTAGAATGTAATAATAGAAAGTAGAAGTTTATACATTTCTTTTTATACAGAGTTTTATAATTCTAGTGTATCCAAAATCAATGAAGAAATTTATTTCAGTTTTGGCTAAAGTTTCGTTGTTTCAAAGATATCATCCGTAAATTCATATTTGTATCTTTTACTAAATCTTGGGGGTTTTTTTTGCATAAGCTGCAATAAAAGAACAGACGGATTCAATTTCTTGATGGTCACTGAGTCTATTTACGAGTCCCATATTTAGCCTAGTGACATTTTCTATTTCAGTCCTTTCCATTAGGTTCTTTAAATCCCTTTTCATCTTGACAATGTCAAATTTGGTCAATGCATTCCAGATTTAACAATAATGGTTTGGAGCAGCTGTCTTCTCAGAGATCGTTTATGTCAGAAGAATATCTCCATCTCTCTCGCCTATGTTATCATTTGAAATAGTTTTTTATATACATGTCATTTCGTCTTTTATTTGATAAATATGAGTAATCAAATTATTTTTAAGGGATCAGTCTGAAAAAATGCATATCTAAAAATCAAAATAAAATCCAGGTGCAAATCGCTTTTTCAAATTGAAACGAGGCTTTAAAATGTGTAGGAAGAAAATAGAAAAAAGATTGAATAAAAACGAAACTATATTTTAAATACCTCTGACATGCATAATTTGCAGTCTCTAACGTTATTATGTTTAATATTTTGTTATATATACCCCGCCTACATCATCTACCCCCGGGGCATGAACTTCTGGATACGTCCCTATGGTCAACCATTAAATATGAAACTCCTGAACAGAACTGAATACAGAGAATAGCCTGGTACCTGGTATTGTCACCTATGAAGGTGTATTCGTTATAAGGAATAAGGTAACCTTTGCTAAAAACAAAATCCCAAAAGAATCCACTTTTGAACAATTTTTGAAACCACTCATCAAAATTGGACTGAATCTTTCAAAGAGCATTTTGCTATGAAGGCATTTATTTATTTATTTATTTATTACAAATTGTCAAACTATTGTCAGTGTTACAACAGCAACCCTCCTCCCAACCACCCCCCCCCCAGAAAAAACAAAACGAGAAACTACTTCGCCGTTACTGTTAGTTAAAAACCCCTTCAACAAATCTTTTAAGAAAGCCAACTAAACAACAGCAAAAAAAAAAGCCCCCATCAAAAACATCAAGATACATCTGGTACTAAGCATTTAATTTTGTATAACTAATGGTGATCCACCATAAGCAATATCCACATTTACTTAAACGTGAGGGAAGCCGGGTGGTTTTGGGATTAGCGTGCTGGGCTCACGATCGAAAGGGTACGAGTTCGAATCCCACCATCAGATTAGCCTGATCAGCTACAGTGGTGTGTCCTTGGGCAAGTTTCTTTACTCCAACTGCCTCAGTGCTAAACTACTTGTGTTGCTGTGCCATAAATCACCAAACCAAATTAAAACTGGACAAATCTTTAAATTACTTCTTCTCAAACACACACAACAAACACACACAACAAACATTGACACATTGTAACAGAGAGCATTTTAGTTAACTGGTATGACATTAGCCGCCTGCTTCCTTCCTGCCTGCCTAGCACATGTGAGTAGAAATATACGACCTTTTCGAGGAAATGAGCCGAAACCTTTCCACAAGGTAGATTATATAACAATTTCATGATCTTTTCGTATCTTTTCATATTTTACGATGCAGAAATGCAATAATCTCTACAAGTATTGGAACTGATTACACTTTTCTTCATAAGTCATTTATGTCGATCCACCTCCTCAGCGGAAACTCAGCACAGCGATTTCTTTGGCGTCCGTGTACGTCCGTCCGTATATCCGTTGATACGCTTGCTGTTTCGAAAATGTTATAAACTATGCGCAGAGTTTAAGTACGATACATTAACGACAGTTGTTACATATTTGTTTATTATTTACAACGCTCTGTGATGGCAATGTCTTGAACTTGGTTAGCTCGCAAGAATAATAATAGTTCGCGTGGATAATGCCCGGATGTGTGGACTTAAGAATATGATATCTACAAATTTCAACATTAGAGGAATATTGATTGATGTTTTAATCTCCAATTTATATTGCACTAGACTTAGAAACCAATTTGATATGTGAAGGATAAAGGAGCCATTATCTCCACTCATATTGTGGTACCTTGCGTCTGTCTGTTCCTCGGTCTATTTCGTCCGTCAGTCCGTCAGTCAGCCATAGAAGCAGCCCGGGTTATTTTCTTAGAAAAAGGAATATTAAATAAGACTCTTTTGGAGCTCGAGGTAGTGAAGTCCCCGCTTTCAATCCTCCAGTATTTAATCATGTCTTTTTTTTAAACTATGGTACATCATTGTATGTATGTTGCACCATCAGGTTTTGGATGAATATGTCCTAGGACTTCCACTTTAAAAATACTCAAAACCAGACATATCTAAAATGATCGACTTTAAAAAGTTGGTGGTTTTATATTGCTCCTATGATGTAAAAATTTCTATCGGAATTGCTTTACTATAGTTAGAAAATAATAAAATACTAATTTAAAAAATATGAAAGGCATAATTTTGCTAATACATTTAACTGTAATCTCATCATGTTATAATTTCAAAAAATTTATAGACACTTAAATGCCTTGTCTGTCCTTCAATGTAGAATTATCCGATTAGGGAAAGGAACAGGATAAAATCTAAACGCGCAAAGCAGTTCGCAAATGCAGAGAAGTCCATTAACTTCAGGTCGGTAGAGAAAATGCCTGGCTCAGTTCCAAAATTGCCTGACCGTTTTGAATGATAGCAAATGCATTATTCAAAACACCTGTCAAAAGCTTCCCTGTTACTCTGTAAAGTAAGCAGTATGTAGTTTTCAACGTCACTTAAAGAGCCCTTTTCATGTAAGGATTTTCAACGTCGCTAACAGGGCCTTTTTATGTAAGGAGTTTCAACGTTACTTTAACAGCT
This sequence comes from Megalonaias nervosa, assembly GCA_016617855.1. Lineage (NCBI taxonomy): Eukaryota > Metazoa > Mollusca > Bivalvia > Unionida > Unionidae > Megalonaias > Megalonaias nervosa. The sequence goes on from JAECUM010093154.1 coordinate 45,886, forward strand.
CTTTTTATGTAATGATTTTCAACGTCACTGAAATGGCCCTTTTTATGTAACGATTTTCAATGTCGCTAACAGATCCCTTTTATGTAAGTATTTTCAACATCAATAACAGAGCCCTTATATGTAAGGATTTTCAAAGTCAATAACAGGGCCTTTTTATGTAATGATTTTCAACGTCACTAAAAGGGCCCTTTTTATACAATGATTTCAACGTCGCTAACGGGGCCCCTTTCATATAAGGATCAGACAAAACCTCATTTCAACCATATATTACAAACTCTTTTAATATTTTATCTTAACCAGCACTTTTTCCAGGGTTTAACTGCTTAATGGCTTTAAAAATTTCGTCACTACTGATAAATCTGTAAAGTTCATAAAAAAAGTTCCTTATACTCAAAAATGAATTTCATCATCGAGTAAAATGATTAAAGTTCTTCAAGCTTATATCTGATTTAATGGTTCGAAATTTTAGTAGTAGAAATTTTAGAGTGATTGTCAAAAAGGTACGTAACTTTAATATTTTCCGATAACCTCTTGCCGTTGTTATTTCAGACTTTAAACAATTTTTCAGTCTGCTTTTCAAGGTTTCGTTTTCAACATTTTATTACAGCTTTTCTGAACGTTGCTATAGATTAGAGTTAGTAAATTTATTTGTTCTGTTTTTTTGGGGGGACATGTCTGTATTAATTACTCATTTCTTAAATGCATTTCTAGTTTCTACAACCTGACTATATCATGATGGTTTACTCGACATACTAGAAACATACTCGACACACTAGAAACATAATCGACTTACAAGAAGCATGCTTTACACACTATGAACATAGTCGACAGGCTAGAAACATAATCGACTTACAAGAAGCGTACACACTACAAACATACTCGACACGCCAGAAACATAATCGACTTAACAAGAAGCTTACTTTACACACTGCAAACATACTAGACACGCTAGAAACATAATCGACTTACAAGAAGCTTACTTTATACACTACAAACATACTAGACACGCTAGAAACATAATCGACTTACAAGAAGCGTACTTTACACACTACAAACATACTCGACACGCCAGAAACATAATCAACTTACAAGAAGCGTACTTTACACACCACGAACGTACTGGACACGCTAGAAACATAATCGACTTACAAGAAGCTTACTTTACACACTGCAAACATACTAGACACGCTAGAAACATAATCGACCTACAAGAAGCTTACTTTACACTACGAACATACGCGAAACGATAGAAACATAATCAACTTACAAGAAGCGTACTTTACACACTACGAACATACTCGACACGCTAGAAACATAATCGACCTACAAGAAGCGTACTTTACACTACGAACATAATCGACATACTAGAAACGTACTCGACATATAAGAAACATACTCGACATACTAGAAACATACTCCACATCCTAGAAACATACTTTCAGTTGCTATTTAAAAAGACATGCTGTATCAATGACACTTGCTAATTTGATGACCACGTCATTTATCACTTGTTCACATGTATGAGCATTATTTCGTTTCTTCGATTTTGAATTTTTACTATTCAAATATGGTACATGTTTCTTGCATTTATCGCTGTTTCAAACATATCTGCTAGAGTCATTCGTTTCATCTGCAGTGGAAAGTGAAAATCATGTTGACGGAAGCTACAACTAGTAACATATGCAGTGGAAAGTGAAAATCATGTAGACGGAAGCTACAACTAGTAACATATGCAGTGGAAAGTGAAAATCATGTACACGGAAGCTACAACTAGTAACATATGCAGTGCTCTGAAGAAAAAAAATGTTTCTCGTGAATAAACCAATTCTACCGGATAAAAAATGACTAATTATGACATAATCCACTAATCCCTTACCTCACATGTTTCTGAAAGAAAATTAGCCACCATCTGATCTTAATTCAAAATTCGCAAATTTGGTCATTTTGCATAAATTTAAAGTATGATATCATTTTCGGTGTCACAAGTTACTAATGTATTCATCAGCTATTAGCAACTGAACTGTTGTGTCGTTCCAGACGAAATTTGTTGCAGTGCGTGTTCGAACATTATCGCCACAAATGATGTAATAACAGTTGTTACCAGCAATAATCTCCACTTCAGCAATGTGAGAATGCAGTCTGTATATCACATGTAAATCAGCCAGTATTTGACTTAATGCATTGGTACTACATAACATAAATATAAATATGTATCTTTATCTATTTGTTTGAAAAGAACTTGATTTCAATTTTACATAAATTATATCATCAGAATTATTACAAACAAATTATAAACCATCTCCAATTAATCGTTTTCAGTACATGGTTAAGCCGCCCCCCCTCCCCCCACCCCGGTCTCATTTACACGTCTTAGGCGGAACGTGTTTTCTGTGATATTGTTCATCTCTCAGTTACCAGTTTGGTTTTCTGTCGATTTTTGGGGCTCAAAAGAATAAAACTCGGTGTCATTCAGACTGAAAAAAGAAAATTGGTTTTCCCTAAGTAATTTTAGTTTTGCTTCATCACGGATACTAATTGCATTTAATGTAAGGAAGAAACGTATTTATTTGGGAGTCAGTTTATCATGGGAGTCAATTTGTCAAAGGTTCAAGTCACTGTGAATTAAAGAATTACAAAATGGTTTCCATATAGTACCGTTAGCTCTATAAGACATACTTCAACCTAATTTTGTGCATAGTTTGCGCTTGGAGTAAGGTTGAAGACTACTGATTTTTGCATTCATCAGGTTCAATGTCAAGGTTACTTAATGAATAAATAACAAGATTAGTTTTACATGTCATACATAATCAAACCTTTAACTTTTTGTAAATATATTTTTGTTGCTTTACTGACAATGAGGAAGAATGATAATTTTAGTTTCTTCAATTTCAGTAAAGCAACAAACATATAATAACAAATCAATTTCATACTTTTTCAGATTTAATGCCATAGGTAGCATTCATTAATCGTGGACTATGTTTGGTCGAATATGTGGAACTAACTTACATGACGTTTCAAATAAGAGTAACAAATTACCTAATAGATAATGATGTTATATGGTAAATAGTAGGCTAATTAGCTTCGCTCTATAGTCTGTTAACACTTACAACCTACGAAGTGTTAGCTTCATCTGTCAGTCAGTTTTTCAATGTCGTACAGCTAATAGGATCTCGATAAAGTGCAACTTTCTCCCTGACAGTCACATACAGACAAAAACACTTTTTAATATAATTGTTATACAGTAGAATGCTACAAGATAGGAATTCTTTATTTCAGAGTGTATGGTCCATATATTTAAATTAGATTATAAATGTATTTTAAACGTAAAAAACATAGATATCTTGTGTACAAATATTCAAACACAATACAGCTACAAAATGTGCCATTCCAAATTATGTAAGACATTTAAGGAGTAATTTGTTCCGTCTATCTGTTATCCTTGAACTAAACGAATATTATTGGAAATGGATACTTTTCATTAATTCCTAAACACTATATATATTATACTTTAAAGACATGGTAAAGGCACTTTTGGAAGGCTTAACAGTTAAATGAAGTCTATAGTTATAAGCAATAAAGAAATTTCTTTTTGTACATTCACTGAACTTTGAGTGTAGAGAGGAGCAGTATATTGTGTAGCGAAACCATCTGAAAAATCTAATTTTGATATTCAAAGAACAATTTCTAAAGACAATAAACGGTCCATTTCGTTGATGAAATTTAATTCTTACTTTGCATTTGAAAAAATAACGTAACTGAGGAGTCCCCGTTTACATAAGATTGCTTCTGAAGAAACAGTGTTTCACCTGGAAAAATTAGGACGGGCATTGGCATTTTCAATTAAATATCGCAACGTGGTAGTTCTGTCCAAATCAGTAGTTGAAGCTACTAAACTAAGTCCCCGTTTGTTTCGAAATCAAACTAATATATTGCAAATTTTACGTTTCCGCTATTTAAGGCACACGTTAGTGTTACCTGACAAAACTATTTGTTATCAGTCGTGTGTAACAAGGTAATTGAATTGAGACATTCACAACCAGAACATATCGTTTTGAAAATCTGTGTTAATTACTTTTTCTACTGCTAGACATTGAGGTGTTTTATCAGATGTAACTGCGCTAAATACCAGCTAATAAGTACAACTAGAGCTGAAAAAAAAAATAATAAAAAAAAAAAAAAAATTCGAACATTCAAACTGGGATAGGTTTTGTTTTCTTTTGAATATTCGAATAGAAAATTGGTATTCAAAATATTCGTTTGTTTACCAAACGAGTTTGGCCGCTATTTGTAAGAAAGGCAAACAAGGTAAAATATTTAACTATGCAAAGTTGGATTAATCAGTTTGTAACTAACACATTAAATCTCACTATATCACCTAAAATTCAAACGTCGACTCGAATGGTTATCATAATGTTAGAATTCTCAATAGCCACGTTGCTTACATCATTGCCATCTCAATAGCCACGTTGCTTACATCATTGCCATCTCTATTCATCATACTCTTGAAAAGATAGAATGCAATAAGGCAAGCTGATGAAGAACATGGAATAAGGGTTATGTCCAAGTCAACATGGTATAGAATAGGGGTTATGTCCAAGTCAACATGTATAGAATATAGAATAGGGGTTATGTCCAAGTCAACATGGTATAGAATAGGGGTTATGTCCAAGTCAACATGGTATAGAATAGCGGTTATGTCCAAGTCAACATGGTATAGAATAGGGGTTATGTCCAAGTCAACATGGTGTAGAATAGGGGTTATGTCCAAGTCAACATGGTGTAGAATTGGGGTTATGTTCAAGTCAATATGGTATAGAATAGGGGTTATGTCCAAGTCAACATGGTATAGAATAGGGGTTCAACATGGTGTAGAATTGGGGTTATGTTCAAGTCAACATGGTATAGAATAGGGGTTATGTCCAAGTCAACATGGTGTAGAATAGGGGTTATGTCCAAGTCAACATGGTATAGAATTGGGGTTATGTCCAAGTCAACATGGTGTAGAATTGGGGTTATGTTCAAGTCAACATGGCGTAGAATAGGGGTTATGTCCAAGTCAACATGGTGTAGAATTGGGGTTATGTTCAAGTCAACATGGTGTAGAATTGGGGTTATGTTCAAGTCAACATGGTATAGAATTGAGGTTATCTTCAAGTCAGCGTGGTATAGAATAGGGGTTATGTCCAAGTCAACATGGTATAGAATAGGGGTTATGTCCAAGTCAACATGGTGTAGAATAGTGGTTATGTCCATGTCAACATGGTATAGAATAGGGGTTATGTCCAAGTCAACATGGTATAGAATAGGGGTTATGTCCAAGTCAATATGGTATAGAATAGGGGTTATGTCCAAGTCAACATGGTATAGAATAGGGGTTATGTCCAAGTCAACATGGTATAGAATTGGGGTTATGTCCAAGTCAACATGGTGTAGAATTGGGGTTATGTTCAAGTCAACATGGTATAGAATTGGGGTTATGTCCAAGTCAACATGGTATAGAATAGGGGTTATGTCCAAGTCAACATGGTGTAGAATAGTGGTTATGTCCATGTCAACATGGTATAGAATAGGGGTTATGTCCAAGTCAACATGGTATAGAATAGGGGTTATGTCCAAGTCAACATGGTATAGAATAGGGGTTATGTCCAAGTCAACATGGTATAGAATAGGGGTTATGTCCAAGTCAACATGGTGTAGAATTGGGGTTATGTTCAAGTCAACATGGTGTAGAATTGGGGTTATGTTCAAGTCAACATGGTATAGAATTGGGGTTATGTCCAAGTCAACATGGTATAGAATAGGGGTTATGTCCAAGTCAACATGGTATAGAATAGGGGTTATGTCCAAGTCAACATGGTATAGAATTGGGGTTATGTTCAAGTCAACATGGTGTAGAATTGGGGTTATGTTCAAGTCAACATGGTATAGAATAGAGGTTATCTTCAAGTCAGCGTGGTATAGAATATGGCTTATGTCCAAGTCAACATGGTATAGAATAGGGGTTATGTTCAAGTCAACATGGTGTAGAATTGGGGTTATGTCCAAGTCAACATGGTATAGAATAGTGGTTATGTCCATGTCAACATGGTATAGAATAGGGGTTATGTTCAAGTCAACATGGTATAGAATAGGGTTATGTCCAAATCAACATGGTATAGAATAGAGGTTATCTTCAAGTCAGCGTGGTATAGAATAGGGGTTATGTCCAAGTCAACATGGTATAGAATAGGGGTTATGTTCAAGTCAACATGGTATAGAATAGGGGTTATGTTCAAGTCAACATGGTATAGAATAGGGTTATGTCCAAGTCAACATGGTATAGAATTGAGGTTATCTTCAAGTCAGCGTGGTATAGAATAGGGGTTATGTCCAAGTCAACATGGTGTAGAATTGGGGTTATGTTCAAGTCAACATGGTATAGAATAGGGGTTATGTCTATGTCAACATGGTATAGAACTGGGGTTATGTCCAAGTCAACAAAGCTTATACGTATCAGTCAACCAGAGCTCCGAAAACAGATGTGAACTGTTGCATGACATTTGTTCTATCAGTAGTAGCCATAGTCAAGTCCACAAACTAATACCACTCCCTCACCCAATCATCCTACCTCAGAAAGTTAATTCCAATATAGTTTCGCATCCGGTCTTGCATTACAGCCTTGAAGTCATTGCGCATGCTATATGGAATTACCAATATCCTTGAAATCTGACACTGTTTGCTTTTCTTTTTTCCCCTAAATAGTCAGTAATACAGATGTCAACTTCGTATCAGAAATAAATACGTGGGACAGTGACATGGCCTTGGAACGCACTCATTTAAGTTGTAGCGATGAGTGCCTGCTGATAAAATAACGCTTGCAATTCCCTGTTTTTGGTGTGAATTACTACAAAGCCATATTTATCAGCATTTATTTCATTTTTTAAGGGATGATATTTTTAATTTGTATTGTGTGATTGATGTTTGCACATAACTGAGGGTAGAAGTTTGGGCCTACCTGACTAATATTTTATTTTGTAAACAACATATTACATAGCTAATTTTTGCCTACGGTTGTCTTTTATATATTAAAATTATTATTATTTGGAGGTAAATATGTTTACTTGAACCTGAGTTCAGGAAATGGGTATTCCCCATGGAAGATACTTGG